>JAWQFJ010001714.1:42474-77474 GCA_034096865.1 Theodoxus fluviatilis
AATGACATTCTAGAATTTTCAAAAATTCTAGAACATTCTAGAACATTCTAGAACATTCTAGAATAAATTTGATGGAATGATTCTAGAATTCTTTTGTTCCAGAATAATTCTAGAATATTCTAGAACAATACTTTTTCTTAGAATATTATTCTAGAACATTCTAGAACATTACTTTTTCTTAGAATATTATTCTAGATCAAGACCTTTCAAAGAATATTCTAGAAAATATTAAATAAAATGATTTTTTTATAAAAAGAAATGAACAACAAAGCATTTCAACACACACGTGTCAACATATATATGAATGTAAATTTGATGTTGATGTTCATATAATTCAGGAAGTGTTTTACGATTTCCTACTTTTCACTGACTAAGCAAAATAAAAAATGCATGGACTTCAAAAACATAATGGTGTTAAAGTGGGAATTGTAGTCCCGTGCGACCATGGATCCAATATGCAATGTCCATGGGAGCGACATACGCGTCTCTGATCATACCCGGCCTCGCGTTATTTACGTCAAGATCTAAAAATAGAAGAAAAAAACGGAAGTGGCCGATTTATCGCAATGCCTGCTGGGAAGCACAGAGCTGGGAAGCACTTAAAAGTTCGGTTACACACTTGTGCGTTTGATCGAAATCGGACAAGTTTTAGCTGTGTTGTAGCGATTTTTGCCGATATTTCGACTGAAGTTCTGACTTTTTTCGCATCGGATGAGAGCGAAGGAAGCGACAATGCTGCTGATTCATTTCTGAATTTGACCTGATGTCGGTGCGCGGGAAATCTATCCGCTTGAACAAGACCAGTGGATGCGAGAGATGTTGGAAGAGGAATCGTCGGAGGAAGAGTATCTAGACTTCCACTTAGGATCGTGGCAGACAGAAAATTTTCTTTCTCGTATGCGACACACCTTTCGACGCGCTCAAGGAGTAAAGATTGAATCCCCTCGGACGCAACGCCTCTTCATGTCTTCTCTGATCTTCACAGACGCGATGTGGGAACGACTTCACTTGTGACAGACAAATCGGTATGCTGAGAGAGAGAGAGACAGAGGAATCCACCTCCTGCCAGCTCCAAGTGGGCACCTGTGACAGTTTCTGAGATGAAAACATTCATCGATCTCTCCATCGCAATGGGTGTGCTTCGCATGCCTGAGAAGCAAGATTTTTGGCGACAGAAGAAGTGGCTTTTTCCGTAGTTTTCGAGACTAAGTTCCCCAACTGGCCCAAGGCAATCGAGAGACGGATTCCTTTCTCTGTAGCGGTACCTGCATCTACAATTCGATCCCCAATAACTTTCTTCACTGTTCACAAGAATTGCAAGGTATGAGGTACATTTATGAATTGAATGGGATTTGATTGATAAAATCAGTTGGGTGGAAATTGGTGATTCAGATATCATCTGAATAGATCTCTGATGTGTGCAGTTGTTTCAAACACCATGATCATCTGATGTGTGCAGTTGTTTCAAACACCATCAAACTAAGTACATGAAATTCGTATGCCACCATTTCTAGCTGGATACCAGCATCAAAACTGTGTTATGTTTTAGCTCCTTCACAGTGTTTCAGAGGAGATAATACTCTGAGGCAGTTGACATTTGAACTGAATCAGTGAATGTTATCTGAAGCTCAGCTATAATGTCATAGGAATTAGGCCATCTAAGTGTTGTATAATGTTTGCAAGCACGAATCAGATTTGATACAGGAAATTTGCCCTATTTGTCTCATAAACATTTTCTAAGCTTTTGCTTCTAAAGATATGCATTTCTTTTTCCTTTGTTTTATTTTTAATGTTTCCTCAACCATGAGTCACTACACTGAAGACTTCTGAATAGTTAATCATGATTTATTTATATGTATTAAAAAAAAAGAATTCCATCATTATTGTAAATGTAATGAAAACTGCAATTGTAATCTTTTCAGAAATACACACATTGTGCACTGTTGCAACTGAACTATGGTAAGCAATTCTTGCTTTATGTATGCAGTGATCATCATTATGTACCATTTCAAACTCTGTATTAAATAATCTACATTTAACAGATATTGGTTTGTTGTTTCTTATCTAAATATTCTGTTTGAATGTTGTTGCTAAACAATTCCAAAATACTCTATTACCTTTAATTATTCTTCTCAATAATATTATTGTTCTTGAATTGTTCCAGAATGTACAGTGAGTTTTCTGGAATTTCATCTTGAATTGTTCCAGAATTATCTGTCAGTATTCTAGAATATTCTGGAATAACATTCCAGAATATTCTGGAATAATTCCAGAATTATTCTAGAACTGTGTTTCCTATCTTCGTCTGTAAGTATTCAAGAACATTCATTACCATTCTAGATATTCTAGAATATTCTAGAATATTCTAGAATTATTTTCTAGAATATTCTAGAATATTCTAGAAAATATTCTAGAATATTTCTAGAATACTTCCTTGAATTCTCATTTAAGCTTCTGTCATTATTCTAGAACCTTGGACTCTGGTTCCAGAAATCACATTCTAGAATCTTCTGGAACATTTCTAGAATAGTTCTGGAACGATTCCAGACCGTTTCGTTAGTGTGCAAAATCTCAAGGAAATCCGTCCAGTAGTTTTTGAGATATAAGCCGTGGAGTCGGGACAGACAGACAGACACACACACAGACAGACAGACAGACAGACTAATAAAGTCTGTAGGACCTCCAGTAAACCTGGAGGGATAAAAACCGCTGGCGCTGAACCTCCAGGTTTTGGCACACACAAAAAATTGGGTTCAAACCCGCAATCTCTCGAGAAAAGAGGGGGGGAAAAACACACACAAAAACACAACAAGAAGGGCAAAGCCCATACGACTCACATGCTTGACCTTGACCTTTATATGACCTTGACCTTCAGGTGACCTTCAAGGTCAAGGTCAAACAACTAAACCTACCAATGACATCATACACAAAGAAATGCTTTACACATTTTTCCTACCAAAATACATGTGACCTTGACCCAAGGTCAAGGTCATCCAAGGTTATGCAACACAAAGCTGTTAATTCAAGACATAGGAAGCACAATGGTGCTTATTGGCACTTTCTACCATGAGATATAGTCACTTTTAGTGGTTCACTACCCCATTTTGGTCACATTTCATAAGGGTCAAAGTGACCTTGACCTTGATGATATGTGAACAAATGTGTCTCATGATGAAAGTATAACATGTGCCCCACATAATTATTAAGTTTGAAACAGTTATCTTCCATAGTTCAGGGTCAAGGTCACTTCAAAATATGTATACAATCCAACTTTGAAGAGCTCCTGTGACCTTGACCTTGAAGCAAGGTCAACCAAACTGGTATCAAAAGATAGGGCTTGCTTTGACCTATATACCACTTGTAGCTAAGGTCGCCATTCTCAATAACGTGGGAGAAAATTAGGAAAATGTGAAAAATGACTGTTTTTGAGACCACATTTATGGCTCCTGTGACCTTGACCTTGAAGCAAGGTCAAGTCAATATGTATGTTTTTTGAGGCCTTGTCATCATACACCATCATGCCACATTTGGTGTTGATAGACTTAATAGTCTCCGAGAAAAATCCAATGTTTAAGTTTTTTACGGACGGACGGACGGACGCCCGGACGCCCGGACGGACGGACGGACGCCCGGACGGACGGACGACACGGCTCAGTACATAGACTCACTTTTGCTTCGCATGTGAGTCAAAAAACAGGTCGGGTTCGAAAAAAGTTTCAGCGCGGATTCGAATCCGTTCACGCATGACCTAACGTTACAATTGTCCAGCGCTTTACCATCTGAGCCATTCATTTGGCAACTGACGTTACTACGTGTTTGTAAAGGAATTATAACGTTCTTTTCTGTAAACTCCCTCGCTTCATATTTTGCACTGTAAATTGTATAAAAATGGATGATAGTTCATGAAATTTGAGTGGTCTTGTACATTTTAGGATACTTAAGGTCTATTTCTGCCAAGTTTATTATCGATTCACTGCCATTAGGCCAAGCCAACAGACTATCAGTACCAAGTTGTTGCGCTTAAGTCAGGACAGACAGAACGAACGAACGAACTTTATTTTACAAGGGTAGTGAATTAGGCAGTATTGCCTTTCTTACTTACATTCAGCCCTTGAGGCAAAATATTCAAATGTGGTAAGAGAGAGAGAGAGAGAGAGAGAGAGAGAGAGAGAGAGAGAGAGAGAGAGAGAAAGAGAGATACAGAGAGAGAGACAGAGAGAGAGACAGAGACAGAGAGAGAGACAGAGAGAGAGGGTGGGAGGGGAGCTGGGAAAAGGGGAGGAAGGGAAGAGAGAATGAGAGTAAGATGGTGGGTGGGAGAGAGAGAGAGAGAGAGAGAGAGAGAGAGAGAGAGAGAGAGAGAGAGAGAGAGAGTGAGAGAAAGAGAGAGAGGGAGAGAGAGAGAGAGAGGAGAGAGAGAGAGAGAGAGAGAGAGAGAGACACAGAGAGAGACACAGAGAGAGACACAGAGAGAGACAGAGAGAGAGACAGAGAGACAGAGAGAGAGAGTGAGAGAGAGAGAGGGGGGGGGAAGCTGGGAAAAGGGGAGGAAGGGAAGAGAGAATGAGAGTAAGAGGGTGGGTGGGAGAGAGAGAGAGAGAGAGAGAGAGAGAGAGAGAGAGAGAGAGAGAGAGAGAGAGAGAGAGAGAGACAGAGAGAGAGACAGAGAGAGAGAGAGAGATAGACAGAGAGAGAGTGAGAGAGAGAGGGGGGGGGGGAGCTGGGAAAAGGAGAGGAAGGGAAGAGAGAATGAGAGTAAGAGGGTGGGTGGGAGAGAGAGAGAGAGAGAGAGAGAGAGAGAGAGAGAGAGAGAGAGAGAGAGAGAGAGAGAGAGAGAGAGAGAGAGAGAGAGAGGGAGGGAGAGTAGCCATAAGTACTGATCAAAAGATCAGATAAAGGCCTCGCAGCCTAAGACATCTGAGGACATATCTATCTATCTATCTAAATTAATTCTCCTATAAACTGTCCTCGCAAATGACGTCACGTTATTGATGACGTCGCACATGTTGGAATTTCGCCATTCCTCCCCAGGTGTTTTGACATTCTTCTGGCATATAGGATCGAAAATCTCCTCGCAAATGACGTCACGTTATACGACGTCAAATGATCACGTCACAAATTTTGCAAAATGGAGTCTGTTGAATCGTTTTCAATGAAACACCAAAATGTAAAAAAGTCACTTTCTTTTCAAACCTCGATTCTGAAAATTTGATAATATTGAATGGGACCTAACTTCCAGTCAGTGTGCAAAATCTCAAGGAAATCCGTCCAGTAGTTTTTGAGATATAGGCCGTGGAGACGGGACAGACAGACAGACACACACACACACAGACAGACTAATAAAGTCTGTAGGACCTCCAGTAAACCTGGAGGGATAAAGTCTGTAGGACCTCCAGTAAACCTGGAGGGATAAAAGCCTTTTCTAGTCCAATTTCATACCATTTAGAGGGGTCTACAGTTAAGTCAATGGTAAAGTCATATCCACAACCTATGGATGCTGCAGCACTGCTCAAAACTACTTTCTCTTCGATGTATATTTCATACAAATAAAATATTGGCTTATACATGTATTTGTGTATTTTTCATATATGGTTTTATATTCCTCTTTGCTGATAATGATACTGTTTAACAGTTTTGTGAGGATATCTACTATCTCATTAGTAACATACTTGGATTTGTTTCCTGCTTCTACACTTCCAGTCAATACAGTCACTCTATTTGCTAAGTCCTCTGGTGTGCAACCCTTAACAACTTTTGTAAACTTTAAGGATCTTTGGTTTATGGGCAAACCAGACAGCTCAACCAACTTTTAAGGGTTGTAAGGGCTGCTGGGCTGTACTGCTTCTTAGAGTTAAATCTTTTATGAAGCAGGTCCATGAAATCACAGTCAACTGGTTTACTAAATACCGTTTTAGCATCCTTATAAGCAATTAGCTTCATTTGAGATAGCTGTATTGGATCAATCTTAAGATTTCCAAACATGAAGTCTTTTGTTAACTTGTATGGATGCCTTGGCTTTTTAATGACTGCATACTGCATTAACCTTTAGCGGGCCACTCATTTTCGTCATTGTTTTACCCCAGAGCCACAAATTTTATTATGTGTGGTCAAATTTGACCCCATGTTTACTTTTAAAAATCATCATTTATTACCTATTCAAGATTTGAAGTAGATTTTTGGAGGGTGAGTAGAAAAATGGATGGCCTACATGGTGTAATTAATGAAAATGCCATAGCATTTTTTTTCAGCTGCTAAAAAATCATGGAACAGACAACAACAAAAAACAAACAAATTCACTGTGTTTTCCTATACTGCTCTATTTATTCAAGAATACAGCAGCTTTTCATTAAAATGCAAAAGTGCATAGAGTCTCCAAGTAATGGAGATACATCTGAAAATGTTTTAGGGTAAAACTAAAACAAGAAGGGCAAAGCCCATACGACTCACATGCTTGACCTTGACCTTTATATGACCTTGACCTTCAGGTGACCTTCAAGGTCAAGGTCAAACAACTAAACCTACCAATGACATCATACACAAAGAAATGCTTTACACATTTTTCCTACCAAAATACATGTGACCTTGACCCAAGGTCAAGGTCATCCAAGGTCATGCAACACAAAGCTGTTAATTCAAGACATAGGAAGTACAATGGTGTTTATTGGCACTTTCTACCATGAGATATAGTCACTTTTAGTGGTTCACTAGGTACCCATTTTGGTCACATTTCATAAGGGTCAAAGTGACCTTGACCTTGATGATATGTGACCAAATATGTCTCATGATGAAAGTATAACATGTGCCCCACATAATTATTAAGTTTGAAACAGTTATCTTCCATAGTTCAGGGTCAAGGTCACTTCAAAATATGTATACAATCCAACTTTGAAGAGCTCCTGTGACCTCGACCTTGAAGCAAGGTCAACAAAACTGGTATCAAAAGATAGGGCTTGCTTTGACCTATATACCACTTGTAGCTAAGGTCGCCATTCTCAATAACGTGGGAGAAAATTGGAAAAATGTGAAAAATGACTGTTTTTGAGACCACATTTATGGCTCCTGTGACCTTGACCTTGAAGCAAGGTCAAGTCACTATGTATGTTTTTTGAGGCCTTGTCATCATACACCATCATGCCACATTTGGTGTTGATAGACTTAATAGTCTCCGAGAAAAATTCAACGTTTAAGTTTTTTACGCCCGGACGGACGGACGGACGGACGACACGGCTCAGTACATAGACTCACTTTTGCTTCGCATGTGAGTCAACAAAACAAAAAAATCCTACAATTACTCACGCTAGGAAAGTCAGCCGAGTCATTTTCATCTGAATCAAGCTTCCGCTCCTTGCTCTACAGACCACAACACATTCGTCGAAGCACTGTGTTTTCCTACACTGCTCTATTTATTCAAGAATACAACAGCTTTTGATTACTTGGAAATACATCAGAAAATGTTTTAGGGTAAAACAAAACAAAAATATCCTATAATTACTTACGCTAGGGAAGTCAGCCAAGTCATTTTCATCTGAATCAAGCTCCCGCTCCTCTCGATCTACAGACCACAACACATCGTCGAAGCACGTGCTTGCCTCTCTATCCCTTCCTCTCCCATCAAATCAATGTCAGCAAAGCCTTCAAATTCATATTCTGCGAGTCAGAATCGAAAAATAACTCCACAAGCACTTCAACTTCTTCGTCAGTCGCCATACTGGCAAAGAAAAAAGTCCAGTTCACAAATGACGAAGACGCACGTTCGTGATTTCGCTGAAAAAATCGCGGCGCATTATCTCCATCGCCAAAATGGCGGATCTTGTAGCCACGTGATCACTGCACGAGACTGTGATATTTTTAGAACAGCATGACTGGATGGCAGCGTTAGGCAAGTCAACAGAGCACGTCACTATCGCTCCGCGCACTGATGTGCCGGCGGACGTCTGGGGAATGTACGTTGTGGCACATCAATGAGCCGGCAGCCTCCTAAAGGTTAATGAGACCCTGAATTCTTCTTCTATACGTTTTTAGATTAGTGAGGTCATACTGAATCTCTTCCTTTTCTGGACGAGATTTTTTTCTATTTTGCTCTTCCTTTTTGTCTTCCCAGATTTTTAATTAACACCAAAGATTCGTTGTCTAAAAGCTTTAAGCTGTCCAAAAGAGTATCTCCTGAGGTAGCCGATAATGTTGAAGAAAGTTTTGGGAGCTTGTACTTTTCCAGCACATTAGGATCAATTTCTACATCCAGGTCAACATTTAGAAATTCTTCAAGCGGAGGCGGTAAAGCTGGAAGGGGAGGCAAAGATTGTAGAGGCATTTGAACTGCTTTTACAATGGGTTTAGTGAAAGGCTGTACCACATTTCTTTGGAAATGTTCCTTAGCAACTTTTGTTGCCATCATGTGTTCTTCGTTTGCCTCTCGTGGTTTTAAGTATTTCTTGATTAGCTCATTTCGCTTATTCACCGTTTGTATATGTTCAAAACTCAATGCAATAATTTACAGTATATATTACTGCAAAATATGTTTAATTTATTGTTTTTTCTTGTAAAAGCAATACAACTCTTTTCTATACATTTCTGGAGGTAGTCTTGCTGTTTTGTCCTGAACCATGAATGAATAAGGTTCTGCTGTGGCTGCATGATACACTTGAACAAACTCATCTGAAGTAATCCCAGCACTGTGGTCTTGAGCTATAAATCTCACATCCTTATTGTCCAGCCCACTAAACACCGCAAAACACTTATTGTTTCTTCGAATGTATTTTGAAACGTCATAGTATGACTGGCACAGATACAATTACAGTTTTTGTTTCTGCTTAGAGAAAACGTAGTCGTTCGCGATTGAGCCTACCACATTAGCATATTTTTGCCACCTTACAAAAAGGCAAATATGGTTTAGGGAACTAGTCTAGTCTTGAATTCGTCTCTGTACTATAATTTGCCAGCTTTAGATCAACACACAGATCTTTCCCAGCCAGACCATAACCTTTATCAGCAATGCACTATGAGGCACGAAGTAAACAGCAATGGCGGCGTAGCGTCGATCGCAGCGCGAGGCGGGTGAGCGAGTGGAAATTGCTGTAGAGGAGGGTTCTGATGCTGAAGTGGATGCTTTGTATGAGATAGGAACTGAAGATGATTTTCCTCTCGCTAATGATGAGGTATCAGACAGCGAGGATGAGAGCGAAGTTGTCATGGTGGCTGAAACTAGTCGACCTCGCTATCAGCTGCTCGGTAGTTCATTGTAGGCTCATATTTGTTGTAACTCATGACTAATAAACACAATCATCACAAAATTTCTCCAGTGTGTTTTTGTGATGATCCCTTTCATGATAATGATGATAGTAGTGAGTTTCCTCTCGCTAATGATGAGGTATCAGAGAGCGAGGATGAAACTAGGTCGACCTTGCCATCAGCTGCTCGGTAGTTCATTGTAGGCTCATATTGGTTGTAACTCAGGACTAATAAACACAATCATCACAAAATTTCTCCAGAGGGTTTGTGTGCCATTTTTTGAAGTTCACTTTATTATAGAGCTCTAGACCAAGAAACAAGCAGTGGGCACTCTGAGAAAGAGAGCTGGGTGAAAGATTCTTGCAGTCAATGTTTACATCATCAAATATGACTACTTTTTGACCAGAGTCATCAAGGTTTTCAACAGGCTCAACATCTTCACACAATGTAAAGGTACTGCCAAGTCTGTCATTCTCTAGGAGTCTTATAAAGCAATTCTTGAACAAGTCACACAATTCTGAGTTGGCATAAGACAGCTCTTTTATCTGTCCAAGGAGAGCTTTTGTACTTTTCTTGGGTTTGGCTGGGTCGAATTCATGAACACACTCAAAGAAATCTTGCAGTAGTTGATAGTTCTCTTGTTGGGGATTCATGTTGTGAATGACAATCTGGTCTGCATTGAAGTATTTCAGTAGCAAGTTCACCAGGACATTTCATTAGTTTTGCCCTGGCCAGTGGGTCCCACCAACATGTAGTTACAATCTGGAATGAGAAAATGGTGTTTCACTGGAGGGTCATGGCATTTATCACAGTTTACAATATTTATTTATAGAATAATAATATAAAAATGGATTACACAAAGTTTGGATCAATGTTAGGGCAACACCAGAAGCCTATTGAAAGTTTTACTCCAAGCATTGCTGGGACACTTAAAAAAAAAAACCTTCCTTTGTCTGGTCGGGAGCTTAGAGGAAACATAAACAAGAGTAATAACAAGATTTTTGCATTATCTGGCCCCACAGGAGATAAACAAGCCGCAAATAAACAGTATGTGGACGGGGTAATGTCTGCTCTTGCACTTTCAGCAGAAAACACGTTTTTAAAGGTTGATGGAACAAATAAGATGGAAGCACGTTTAGATTTAGATGGCAAACAACTTGTGAATTTAGCTCAACAAACTGGAGAAAGAGATGCAGCAACTAAGTCTTATGTTGACACAAAAACAGGCTTTTGATGGTGACATGAAAGGAAAAAATATTGTTAACATGGAACTTCCCACCGAAAACAATGATGCAGCTGCAAAAAAAATATGTAGACAACGAAGGCCCCAAATCACTTTCAGTAATTGAGGGTGAATCAGTGCATACATTTATTAGAAAAGTCATTTTCAAAAACTCTGATGTTGTTGATAAAGGTAGAAAAACCGTTGAAGTAACTCCAAAGCTGAGAGTTGGAGACTTTCTTGTTTCAGAGCTACTTGTAAAGCCTCCTTTAAGGGCAGAAATATAAAATGATAAGATTTATCTCTCTAGCTATTTAGAAGGATATTTAGAAGGATATTTAGAATATAAAGGGCATTTCATCTATGACACCACTGGCCAATCTGTTTTAAAAGAAATAAAACACTATCTGTGTGAAAAGGGTACCCCAATATTATGGCATATTGTAAAGGGTTTTAGCTCTGGTAAGAACGTTGAAAATGAATCTGTTCTGATTTCTGACTCCTTTTTTATTCAAGAGCTTAACCTTAAACAGCAATTTTATCCTGCCCTTGAACTCTACAACAGACTCAATCCAGAAAACACTCTTTCAGTAGCATGGATAAAAATTTCAAATTTTTTTAATTTGTCTAGCCATATCTCCCCCCTTCACAAGCTTATCAAGCAAAAAATACCATAATTCTGATGGGGAATATTACATAACTGGCTCATTTGATGTTGATCGTCGTGGCCTTAAACCAACCGATAAAAGAATCTGATTTATTCAGGTATTTGATGAAGAAACAACAAAACTTTTAGGAAGTAATGAACTTCAGGTAGTAGTTCTTCCAGCAGGACTGGAATATAATTCTTCTATTATTAGCTGGAAGAAAGATATTCCTTATTCTGATCCTCGTCTGCTCCTGATAATGTTTTTATATGTAAAAAAAATCAGTTTGTATTATGTGTGTCACATTGAAACAAATCAAGCGTATTGCAGTAGAGGTGAATTTTACAAAGATCCCAAACGAAGTCAGTAACATTATTAGCCAACTTTTGCCTTCCTCTGGGACATATGGACTGCTACTGAGGGGGGGGGGGGGGGGGGGGGGGGGGGAGGTTAGTCTTCTAGTAGCTTTCACTTGCGCAGGGCTATTTTGGATTGTAGTATTGTATACTTTTTATGTGGTGACGGGGGGTGGGACCGGTGTGTGTGTGTGTGTGTGTGTGTGTGTGTGTGTGTGTGTGTGTGTGTGTGTGTGTGTTTAACGTCTCAGGGGTCTTGTCTCTGTCCACATGTATTATTTATTGTCTTTATGTATTCGTCAGTCACTTAAAAGGGGCGTGTGTGTATTATTCTTAGTTTTGTATCTCTTTTGTCAACAGTTCTTAAACAGTAACTTTAACTGTTCATTGTATATTGCCACATTTACCAGTTAACCCTTTGGTTCCAGGTGCAGTCTTATCTCTTGTCTGTGTGCAGCTGCGTGTGTGGCGTGAGTGAGGCACATGGGGTAATGTCCATATGGCTTTTGTATAAACGGCGTGTTAGGGTGTGTAAGCGATGCGTGCATTTGGCTTTTTGTTTTGTTTGTTTTAGCCTTCATCACTTAGTTTTCCTCATGCTCGTTTTTTTAATGATATCACTTGGCGAAATAAATTACTGTGAACTGTGAACCACGAAACTCCAATGTTGTTGTGGCCAATCAAAGATTTCGAATGATTGACTAATCAAATAAAATAAAGTGATTAATATATAATGTTTCCAAAAACTGTAGATGAACTACACGATTACTTGACCAGAATGACTGCCGCATATAGAAAAGCTATAAATTACTGGGTGGGATTTACAAAGCACATTATTACAGGAGGTATCCTCACAACATCAGGCATAATAGCCTTGATTCCTGCTGTTCCTGTGTTTGTTGCAGGTGTGACTGCAGTGCCTATCATTCTAACGGTGATAAACCAAAACCTTAAGCTGAGTGAGAAAAAGGAAATTCTCAAGCATTGCCACAGAGAATACAAAATCCTGTTAACCAGAGTGCGGTTGCTACGAGATGATGAAGCCGTCTTAAACGAGATATTTAAGAGAATTGAAGAGCTTGAAAGCTCAGACCTGTACAAACCACCACTAGAAATGTTTATGAAAAGGTATAAATTAAATGGGTACTCCTCAAAGTCGTAGACTTACTCCTCAAACAACCTTTAAAGCAAAATCAAAGTTATAACCACGTCTTGGTTTTCTGTCCGCATAAGCTTTGTAGACAGTTTTTAGGTTAATACAAAGGGTCTTTTGTATCTGATACTAACTGTAAAAGACAGTTTTTTCCCCTGTTTCAACATTAGTGGTGCATATTTTGTAGTGTTTATGGTGGTTATATTTGACATATATAAGCAATCTCTACTTTGTTTTTCAAGTTTTAAGTTGTCAAGACTTATTGTTTTCGTCACCATCTTTATGAACTACTCTCATTCCTTTAGGGATTCTTCCATTAAAACACTCCCAAACAAACCTATGGACTTGAATACACCAATAGGTTTTTTCATCTCCAGACCTTACCCTTACAATTAGGTCACCATTTTTATTAGAGGCACTCTTTTTCAAGTCTTGCATGTTGTATATGACCATCACTGTTTGCTTGGTATTAATGGTAAATTGGATGTGTGATCATTTCATTCGCTGTTTCAGACATTCATATATATTATACTAGCCGCTTCGCGGCCAGGCACTGCGCAAAGCCCCAAAGCCACATACAAAGCCGCCATTTTGTTTTTCTCGTGACGTAACAATGGTAACCAAAATATTTGTTCACAGATCTTCATCATCTGACTTTACCTACCCACACACCAAATTTCGGTCAAATCGGAGCACTTTGAGTTTTCGGTGGCCATCTTGTTTGTGCTTACTTCCGGTTACCATGGCGACACCTTTTTTTTAACCCCACCATGACCTGACCCCTGCCCACATCTAACCCCATACCAAGCTTTCAGTCGATGGGAACTCTTGTGTCTCAGGTGGCTTCACCGCCTTCGACACAGTCGTTCATTGTTTACTCTGCCGCCATTTTGTTTTAACCATGGTAACCAAAAAATTTGTTCACAGATCTTCAGCATCTGACTTTACCAACCCACACACCAAATTTCGGTCAAATCGGAGTACTTTGAGTTTTCGGCGGCCATCTTGTTTGTGCCCACTTCCGGTTACCATGGCAACGCCATTTTTTTTTTCACCCCACCATGACCTGACCCTGGCCCACATCTAACCCCATACCAAGTTTTCAGTCGATGGGAACTCCTGTCTCAGGCGGCTTCGCTGCCTTCGACACAGTCGTCCATTGTTTACTCTGCCGCCATTTTGTTTTTCTCGTGACGTAACCATGGTAACCAAAAAATTTGTTCACAAATCTTCATCATCTGACTTTACCTACTCACACACCAAATTTCGGTCAAATCGGAGCACTGAGTTTTTGGCGGCCATCTTGTTTGTGCCCACATCCGGTTACCATGGCAACACCATTTTTTTAACCCCACGTTGACCTGACCCCGGTCCACACCTAACCCCATACCAAGTTTCAAGTCGATCGGAATAAAACTGTGGAAACGTATGAGTGTCACACAGACACACAGACAGCGAAAATATATATACAGACTAGCCGCTTCGCGCCTAGGCAGTGTGCAAAGCGCCAAAGCCACATACAAAGCCAAATTCTACAGCCGCCATTTTGTTTATCTCATTACGTAACCATTATAACAAAAAAAAATTAGTTCACAGATCTTCATCATTTGACTTTACCTACCCACACACCAAATTTCGGTCAAATCATTGAGTTTTCGGCGGCCATCTTGTTTGTGCTCACTTCCGGTTACCATGGCAACACCATTTTTTAATCCCACCATGACCTGACCCCGGCCCACACCTAACGCCATACCAAGTTTTAAGTTGATGGGAACTCCTGTGTCTCAGGCAGCTTTGCCGCCTTCGCACAGTCTACCAAATTCTTCAGCCGCCATTTTGTTTTTCTCGTTACGTAACCATGATAACCAACAAATTTGTTCATAGATCTTCATCAACTGACCTTACCTACCCACACTCCAAATTTCGGTCAAATCGGAGCACTTTGAGTTTATGGCGGCCACCTTGTTTGTGCCCATTTGTGGTTACCATGGCGACACCATTTTTTTAACCCCACCATGACCTGACCCCGGGGGGCACCTAACACCATACCAAGTTTTAAGTCGATGGGAACTCCTGTGTCTCAGGCGGCTTTGCCGCCTTCAACACAGTCGTCCAAATTCTTCAGCCGCCATCTTGTTTTTCTCGTCACGTAACCATGGTAACCAAACAATTTGTACACAGATCTTCATCATTCGACTGTACCTACCCACACACCAAATTTCGGTCAAATCGGAGCATTTTGAGTTTTTGGCGGCCATCTTGTTTGTGCCCACTTCCGGTTACCAAGGCAACTCCATTTTTTTTACTCCACCATGACCTGAACCTGGCCAACACCTAACCCCTCACCAAGTTTCACCTACACACACACCAAATTTCGGTCAAATCTGAGCACTTTGAAGTTTTGGCGGCCATCTTGTTTGTGCCCACTTCCGGTTACCATGGCAACACCATTTTTTAACCCCACCATGACCTGAACCCGGCCCACACCTAACCCATACCAAGTTTTAAGTCGATGGGAACTCCAAATTCTTCAGCCGCCATCTTGTTTTTCTCGTCACGTAACCATGACAACCAAAATTTTATTTCACAGATCTTCATCATCTGACTTGACCTACCCACACACCAAATTTCGGTCAAATCGGAGCCCTTTGAGTTTTTGGCGGCCATCTTGTTTGCGCCCACTTCCGGTTATCTTGGCAACACCATTTTTTTAACCCCACGTTGACCTGACCCCGGTCCACACCTAACCCCATACCAAGTTTCAAGTGGATCGGAATAAAACTGTGGAAACGTATGAGTGTCACACACACAGACACACACACAGACAGACAGACAGCGAAAATATATATACAGATAAAGAAAATAGTTTTCTAATATATATTATAAGAAATGACAACTCACTACGTTCCTGAACGAATCAGAGAATCTGACAGAGCCATGAAAGGCTATACTAGTAGTCACACTGTTGATTTTGTGAACAGCAGTTCACCTGAGGGTCAACTCAAGCAAACCAAGCAGTCTGCTACACAGTTTTTACGGGCAAAAGCTAATGAATTTAGGGGAATAAATTACAATATAGTGTTAAAGGTAAAATTTACATAAATTGACATCACACAAAGTGCCTATTTTAGCAGCTTTCCTATAGCAGCTACAAATGACAATGTAAATTTAGATACCAGCAGCATTTTGAACAAAATAGATACCTGGATTTCACATGGGTCTGGGTGGACAGTAGATGAGGTTGAGGGCCACTTCATTAATGTAGTGAGGTACAGGCAACTCAGAGGCTCTTCGTATGCAGAACTGCCACAAGAATTTTAAAAACTCAAAAAAGGGACTCCTCAACATACAAAATAAAGATGACAAGTGCTTCATGTGGTGCCATTTAGCTCATTTATATCAAGCTGGCAAAAATGGTTAACGAGTAACAAAGTACAAGCCACATGTTGACAAAGTTGACTATTCTGGCATTAAATTTCCAGTAACCATCAATCATATTCCCAAAATAGAAAATCAGAATTACCAGGGATTTAATGTGTTTGGTTATGAAACAACCTTTTCCATTGTATATAACCAAAAAGAAGGATGTGTGTAATACACTGCTATACAACAACCATTATGTTTTAATTAAAGACTTTAACAGGTTTATGTTTAATCAAACCAAACATGAAGCTAAAAAGCATTTCTGTTTTTACTGCCTTCAATGCTTTAGTTCTGAAGCTGTACTGCAGAAACACAAGCCAGACTGTTTTGCAATTAATGGAATGCAAGCTATAAGAATGCCAAAAGAAAAAGTACTAAAATTTACTAATTTTCACAAGCAACTCAGAGCACCTTTTGCAATTTATACTGATTTTGAAGCCAGTAATGAAAAGATAAGTGGTCCAGAACCCAATAAAACAGAATCATTCACATACAGGTACCAGAAGCACACTGGTTGTGGATTTGGTTATAAGCTTGTTTGTATAGATCCACAGTACAGCAAACCAGTGAAGTTGTACAGGGGGCCTAATGCTGTTTACAAATTTATTGAGGCAGTATTAGAGGAAGTTGAGTACTGTAAAAATGTGAAAAAAAACCACTTCAACAAACCTCTTGTAATGTCAGAGGAAGATGAAGCATTGTTTAAAAGCCAAGACAGTTGCCATATTTGTGGACAAAAGTTTACCCAAGAAAGCAAGAAAGTTCGTGATCATTGCCATATTACAGGGCAATTCAGAGGTAGTGCTCATGAAGACTGTAATGTTAATTTTAGATTGACTGATAAGATTCCTGTCTTTTTTCACAATCTGAGAGGCTATGATAGTCATTTTATAATGCAGCAAATAGGTAAATTTGGATTGCCTATTAATGTAATCCCAAACAACATGGAGAAATATATGGCCTTTATGGTAGGAAAGCACTTAGTTTTTTTGGATTCTTTTCAGTACATGGCTTCCAGTTTGGATGCATTGGCTAAGAATTTGAGTGCTCATCCCTTTTTGAGTCAAGAATTTCCAGACATCAAGCTAGTCACTCAGAAAGGTGTGTATCCATATGACTACATGGATTCCTTCTCAAGATTTGATGAAGATAAATTACCCCCAATTGAAGACTTTTACTCAACTGTAAATGAGGCTGGAATTACACAAGAATAACATAACCATGCAGTCAATGTCTGGAAAGCCTTTGGTTGCAAAACCCTTGGTGATTACCATGACTTGTACTTAAATACAGATGTTTTACTGTTAACAGATGTCTTTGAGAATTCAGAGAAACATGTCTGATGTACTACAGATTAGATCCTTGTCATTACTTCACTAGTCCTGGGTTAAGCTGGGATGCTTGTTTGAAAATGGCTGGTGTTGAGCTCCAGTTACTTAGTGATGTTGACATGTATCAATTTATCGAAAAGGGACTTACAGGTGGAGTTAGTTATATTGCTCACAAGTATGCTAAAGCTAACAACAAGTATTTACCTGATTACAACCCAAAGTTGGACACCTCATGCATTGCTTACCTGGATGCCAACAACTTGTATGGGTGGGCAATGAGTCAGAGCTTGCCTACTGGTCAGTTCAAGTGGCTTGCTGAAATTGATAATATTGACCTGGGTAAATTTACAGACAAAAGCAAGTATGGTATTATCTTTGGCAGTACGCTGTACTCAAAGATGCCTGTTCTGAACACTAATACAAGAAGGGCAAAGCACAAATGACTCGCATGCTTGACCTTTACATGACCTTGACCTTCAGGTGACCTTCAAGGTCAAGGTCAAACAACTAAACCTAGCAATGACATCATATGCTAAGAACTGCTTTATACATTTTCCTACCAAAACACGTGACCTTGACCCAGGTCAAGGTCATCCAAGGTCATTACACAAAGCTGTTAATTCAAGACATAGGAAGCACAATGGTGCTTATTGTCACTTTCTACCATGAGATATGGTCACTTTTAGTGGTTCACTACCCCATTTTGGTCACATTTCATAAGGGTCAAAGTGACCTTGACCTTGATGATATGTAACCAAATGTGTCTCATAATGAAAGTATAACATGTGCCCCACATAATTATTAAAGTTTGAAACAGTTTTCTTCCATAGCAGGGTCAAGGTCACTTCAAAATATGTATACAATCCAACTTTGAAGAGCTCCTGTGACATTGAGAAAACTATCAAAAGATAGGGCTTACTTTGCCCTATATACCATATATAGGTGAGGTATCCAATCTCAAAAACTTCAGAGAAAATTGAGAAAATTGAGAAAATGTGAAAAATGGCTGTTTTTAGACAACATTTAAGGCCCCTGCGACCTTGACCTTGAAGCAAGGTCAGGTCACTGTATATGTTTTGTGGCATTGTCATCATACAGAGAGTCTCCGAGAAAAATCCAACGTTTAAGTTTTTAACGGATGCCCGGACGCCAGGATGCCCGGACGGACGAAATGGGTGAGTACAGAGACTCACTTTTGCTTCGCATGTGAGTCAAAAACAACGCAACACTCTGTGCATGGCGAAACCATACCTGGGCAGTAGTGCTACCTCAAATACTGACCATTACAGAGTGGGCCTCCCTGTAGAATGCCATCCAGTCGCCCATTAGAGATGCTAACAACTGCCTGAGCAGTAGATTACTGTTGGTCATCATTAAACTTCAAATCTACTCATCAATCTGCAGATGATAACCCAGTCATCAATGAGAGATACTAACAATTAATCGACTAGTAGATTACTGATGGTCATCATCAGTAAGATAAATATCATCATCAATGAAAAATACTATTAATCAATTGATCAGAATATTACTTCTGTCATCATGAGATAAAACTACACATCTACTAACCCAGTGATCAGTGAGAGATACTACCAATTAAATGGCTAGCAGATTACATCATGTCATTAAATGATCAATGAGATTGACTACCAATCTATTAATCTGTAGACGAGTCATTAATGAGAGACTACAAATCCCTTGGCATGCTATTACAACCAAATCATGAATAAGAGATGCTACTAATCCACTGCTAAGCCTGTTTCCCATGCATTCTCTCTTCACTTGCATGCTGTGGACAGATTCTATTTCATCCCATGGTGAACTTATCGAGAGCCTCTTTCTCCACTACAAAACCTGCACGAGATGGAACATTTTCATCCTTACATACTCTTGTACAAGTGAATGTCTACAGTGAGTCATACTGTTTGTTTCCTCACATACTTGAACATTCGGGGACATATAAAATGGAGGAGGGAGTTGTAAATTCCATATTTTATAATTAAAAAACAAAGAAACAAACAGACATTATCTCAATCTTTCTACCCTGATCTGTCTTTCAATCATTCCCCAAACTTTGCTGTCAAGCAGAAAACCACTGTTACCTTGAGGGGGGGGGGGGGGGGGAAGCCTTCAGGCGTAATTTCATTATCTGTTGAGACAACTGTCTACATTATGCAAGTCAGAAGGGCAATGACTGCTCATAAAGATGGTTAATGCTTTTAAATAAAAATAAAATGGCTCCATTTGACAATCCAGAATATTTTAAGAGGAAGGAGAGAGAGAGAGAGAGAGAGAGAGAGAGAGAGAGAGAGAGAGAGAGAGAGAGAGAGAGAGAGAGAGAGAGAGGGGGGGGGAGGGAGGGAGGGGGGGAGGGAGGGAGGGAGGGAGGGAGGGAGGGAGGGAGGGAGGGAGGGAGGTATGGGAGGGAGGGAGGGAGGGAGGGAAGGAGGGAGGGAGGGAAGGAGGAAAGGAGGAAGGGAGGGAGGGAGGGAAGGAGGGAAGGAAAGAGGGAGGTAGGGAGGAAAAAAGAAGAATCAAAGAAAAGTGGCTAACTGCAAAACCTTTCAGCACAAGAGCAGCTGAAGGCAGGCCAGGAGGGGCAAAGTGAGGCCTCCCCAGCAGTTGCCACACACAGCCCAGTCCGCTGTTGTGCATTTCCATTTCAGTCCAATGCTGATCAAAGATTATTCACCTGCTTGTAGTTATGTCATGTCCTCAATTCTGTATCTGGAAGGAGTCTGTGAAATAAACAAAACCAGGCTTGAATGATAATGCATCAGAACATTAATGCTGCATAAAGTCATCAGGGCTATAGCAACGGGTTGTTAGGATGTGATGTCAAGTGAAATTTTGAAAGACACACGTAGGCATGATATCTGATTTGTTTCTTTTCCTGTGTCTGTTTATTCATCTATATCTTTCAGCATTTGTATTTTGTGTGCGTGTTTGCTCTTTCTCCCTCCCTCCCTCCCTATGTGTCTACTATGCATAACTCATGAGTAAACAGCCTGGAAAATAATTATTTCAAACAAAAACAGACACACACACAGACACACACACACACACACACACACACACACCGACTTACGTTAATATGTCTACTACATATAACTAATGGGTCAGATGTCTGAAAATTTTCACCCCTCCCTCCCTATTCTTACCTAGTACGGGATTTAGTTTTCCAGGAAGGCTACATAGTCTGTGAGCACTGCCAGCTGGTATTCACTTGGGTAGACAGGCGAGTTTTCTGGAACTGGAAGACAAAACAGGCAACAAAGTTAGGAAACACCGACTGCAAAGGCTTTGCTCCCACAACAAATGAAACAAGGCAACACAACACAGCAGAAATTCAGCGTCAACTACATGTGTACTCATGTATACTGCTTCAAAATGGCAGCAGTCCAGTCATCCCGAGCTGGGAATGAACTCGGCACCTCATCACCCTGCATAACTGACACCAACCGCAGACTGTATAAGCTTAGCGTCCTGGAGGCACTGGGTTGCATTTTGCATGAGATGCCATGAAAAGTAGGTCAGATCACCCCTGGGCGCCTGCCTTATACATCACAGGGTATGTCGAGCTGCCATACTGCCATACAGCCTCATCAACTTACTGCAGATATTTTTTCCTTCCCACAATTTAAAAAAAAAAGTTTAGGGTTGGTTGGAAAAAAAAAAGTATACACTACACAACACAGGCTGGATGAAAGCAATGACCAAAAATACCGAATAAAAATTACACAGCGTAGCCACTTTCGTGAAAAATCGTCAAAAATCGAGTTTTTAGTTATACTCGGAAACGAGGTCTAACAGAGTCTCAATAACACATGGGCATGACTGATTTGCCAGCTTTTCATTCCTTCATTTTTTATTTAATTAGTTTAGAGAGGTACCCATCGGTGAAGTTGTGAAAAAACCTAACTTGAAAGTCAAAAAGTGTCATTTTGAGTGCTTGGATACGGCATCTTCCTCCTCAAAACATGCTTCATGTTTGGTATCAGTGCGTAGCGCCTTCACTCGTCTCTTGTTTGCAACTATTTCCGGAGGAAACGAATGCAGTACAGAGGAACACGAAGCAAAAATCGGAAGCCAGTGCTAACCAATGAAAGCCACGAGAATAGAGGTCGGCTAGTGAGCTTGCCTGTGATCGGTCAGGTTTCACGAGGCCAGCGCATGGTCGCAGCGGAAGTGACCTACAGAAATGCCCGAAGCAACGATCGGCTATTCCTGTATATAACGACGAGCATACGTCAGCCCAGTCAAGATGGCTGTCGTTTGAACGCTGCCTTACCTTACCTTAACCTTAATTCTCTCTGTGCCAGGAGGCACACAAGGCTTGAACGCTACAGCATGCAAAAATGCCGAAGAAACCGAAGAAATTGCTCAGTCAACATCAGTATGGGAAAAAGAGAAAGAGACCCAAGCTAGAAGCAGAAGATTCATCAGCTGTTGCCTCCAGAGGTGAGGATTTGACGCCAACAGCCTCCAGAGTTGGGGAATTAGCACCGATCGCCTCCACTTTGACTGAATCGGCGTCCAGATCAACACCAACAGCCTCCACGTCGACTGAGTCGATGTCCGCCAAGAAAATGGGTCGCTTCCATCGTGCTACTTCAAGCGAGACGAGCGCAGGCCTTTCTGATCAGACTGATGTCAACCTCATTGTCAGTATGAGGAGTCTGAACGAGCTATTCTCTGCCTTCAAATGTGAGAGCTGTGAGCAGCCCTATCGAGTGACGGAGGTCGAAACAGCGAGGATGGTCTCTGCTTGCCAGCTTCAAGTTCAGTGTTCGGCGTGTGGCACCATCATCAGTCAGCTCGCAACATCATCCAAGACGGGCACTACGCACAGAATATTCTATGTCAACCGCCACCTCGTCATAGCAGCAACCTCGACAGGAATCGGATTTACCCAATTGAAGAGGTTTTTTGCTTTGATGAATATGCCACCGCCCATGCACCTAAAGACCCGGTAGTTTTACCAGAAAGCTGTCCACCCAGGAGCTCGTCGGGTAGCTGACATTAGCACCTTCAGGAGGCAGAAGGACAAGTGTGAGTGCTGTACGCCAAGATGTACATTGGCGAACCAAATCCTGATGGACACCTGGACATTTCAGTTTCCTTCAATGGAAGCTGGCAGAAGCGAGGGCGAACTTCACACAGTGGTATTGCCACTGTGATAGAGGTCTTGTGGTGGACTATGTGACTCTGTCCAGCTATTGCCACAGATGTGAGATAGGGCAGAAAGCAGACTCTGCCGAGTTTGAGGAGTGGAAGGGAAAGCATAAAGAGGAGTGCCAGAAGACAGTTCACTGCTCTTCCCAGGCGATGAACGTAGAGGCTGCTGTCATTCTGAGGAGCAGGTCTGAAGCTCTGTACAATTTCAGATATGTGGAGATGTTGGGGGATGGGGATGGAAAGGCACACTCCAGAGTGAATCAGGCCAGAGTGTATGGTGATGGAGTGGATGTGCAGAAGATTGACTGTGTCAACCATGTCTCCAAGAGGATGGGGACAACTGCCTCTGCCTCCATGATCACGAGTTTCTTACAAGTTTATTTTTCTTACAAGATTATTTTCAAGGTTGATGCTTTTGCCTTTGAATTTGATAGACTTAGGATGAAGTTTATTACCTCAAAGTTTGCTTGCATATGTAGAAATGGATGCCAAAATGGAAAAATCATGTTAGAAATGTGTATCTTTTTTAGTTCAATTGTTATACAGAGTTAACTTTTTCAAACTTTAAAGTCAAATTTATCAAAAAGTGGTTTTCATTTCTACGGTAATATTTTTTGCCCCTGTAACAATGTGACTTAGAATAAAGATAGAATGTAGAAAGTTTGCTTGTTTGTATATAAATGGATGCTAATAGCTATAAGACTAGTTAGAAATATGTAACTTTATTAGTTAATTTTTCATTAAAGTTTAATCTTGTCATGCCGGCAACGTTTTTTTTTCATGTGCAAATGCCACTCATCACCAGAAACATTTGTGTGATAAATACATTTATAATGTTTTACAGCAACATATAGGTCTTCTTCTTTGTACATAACCATTGCTGATCCTATAAAGTGTGATCCTTGTAGTTTGGTAGGGGGTCAAAAATTGTTATGTGCATTTTTCAGTGATTGTGTTATATAACAAGACCTAGTCAATCTAGAACAATAAAAATTGATGTGAATTATCCTTGTTGTGTGTTTGTATTGTGTGCAAAGTTTAATTAACTCATTGCTTACGCAGGGCTAGCATTAGGAAATGTACCTCTGTACGCAGTGTTTTTTCAAGTTAAAAAATATATCACACAAAGTTCAAATTTAGAATAACTGTTTAATGGTTGGTACCACAAGAAAGAAAATCATTTGCACTTTCTAGCTGAAGTGCTGGATAGTTACAATATGCAGTAAGAAAATTGGGGGAAATTTATTTTAAACACCAGGTACATGCAATTTTGATTTTCTTTTTTTTTTTAACACCTAATGTATTGTACTAATAGTCAAGAGATAGATTTTGCACAACAGTTCTGAAATCAGTATTTCCACATCAAACTATATTGATGAATAATTGACTATAGGATAAACAAGAAGGGCAAAGCCCATACGACTCACATGCTTGACCTTGACCTTTATATGACCTTGACCTTCAGGTGACCTTCAAGGTCAAGGTCAAACAACTAAACCTACCAATGACATCATACACTAAGAAATGCTTTACACATTTTTCCTACCAAAATACATGTGACCTTGACCCAAGGTCAAGGTCATCCAAGGTCATGCAACACAAAGCTGTTAATTCAAGACATAGGAAGCACAATGGTGCTTATTGGCACTTTCTACCATGAGATATGGTCACTTTTAGTGGTTCACTACCCCATTTTGGTCACATTTCATAAGGGTCAAAGTGACCTTGACCTTGATGATATGTGACCAAATGTGTCTCATGATGAAAGTATAACATGTGCCCCACATAATTATTAAGTTTGAAATAGTTATCTTCCATAGTTCAGGGTCAGGGTCACTTCAAAATATGTATACAATCCAACTTTGAAGAGCTCCTGTGACCTTGACCTTGAAGCAAGGTCAACCAAACTGGTATCAAAAGATAGGGATTACTTTGCCCTATATACCATATATAGGTCAGGTATCCAATCTCAAAAACTTCAGAGAAAATTGAGAAAATGTGAAAAATGACTGGTTTTTAGACAACATTTATGGCCCCTGCGACCTTGACCTTGAAGCAAGGACAAGTCACTATGTATGTTTTTTGAGGCCTTGTCATCATACACCATCATGCCACATTTGGTACTGATAGACTTAATTGTCTCCGAGAAAAATCCAACGTTAAAGTTTTCGGACGCCCGGACGCCCGGACACCCGGACGCCCGGACGGACGAAAAGGGTGAGTACATAAACTCACTTTTGCTTTGCATGTGAGTCAAAAATGCTTGAAAATGATTTTTTTAGCAAGTCAGAGAGGTGAAATCAGAAAATATACACTTACTCACTGCAATCTGTCTCTGTCTGAATAGAAGAAAAGTCTCAGAATGGCCTTCCGATAGAAAGAAGGCGCTCTACTTGGCACAATCCTCTTTTGTGTGGTACAGTTCCTTGGAGGAGTAGAGATGCTTTTCGGCATCCTCTACATCCGAATCGATGTCTGTGTCTGCTGTAAACACTGTTTCTATCTCTTCCTCTCTCTCTGACGTCGTTGGCGACGAAGTCAATTCGTCTTTGCTGTCAGTGAAGAAGTCGATTCGTCTTTCCTGTCAGCCACCGCTGCATTCTCGTTTACTGGGACTATTTCCGCATCAGAATCATAAAGATCTTCTTCAGAAGTCCAATATCCACCTAGATCTTCAGTATCAGACCCTTCTTCCATCCACACTTCTAATACTTCGTCATTTTCATTACTGCTCGATCTCCTTCGACAACGCGACGCCATGTCGACAAGCGCGTAAACACGACATAGGGTGCGCGTAGCTTCTACTAAATCTAGCTTTCTCACGGGGACTATACTAAAGAAAAGGTAACTCCAGCGAACACACATTGGTAAGAGAATAAATAGCTGTACGAGTTACTTCCCTTGAAACAACCACGGAGATAGGAAAAATTCATTACGGCGACCGCAAACACGTAGCTGCGCTGCGTAGCCAAAGGGTGTTGGCATCATCACAAGCACGTGGTTGCGCTGCGTAAGCAATGAGTTAAGATAGCTAAAACAGTTGCTGAGCAATTTTTTTCTTTCTGATACCACCGTTTTCTACGCCACGTGCCCCCTTAATAGAAACATACTGGGCTCTTGGCCAGTGGGTAGGACGCTCGCCTTGAGCCAGGCAGGTGCGGTGTTCAACGCAACTCGGATCCTAGAGTTGCATCCTTGGGCAAGGTGCTTTATCTGGCATTGCCTCTCCCACCCAGGAATAAAACAGGGATACTGGACGCTGTGCAGTGGCAGCCAAAGGTTAAAGTGCCCCCAAACATTTTTTTTTTGTGTTTTTGAGGGAAACAAAACATCCTTATTAAAGAGTGTTGACTCCACGGACACTGACCTGGCTTCTTGGGATACATCATCTTGCCATGGGGGTCCACCTCCCATGTTCCGGTCACTGCTGCTGGAAATAGAAAGTGCCTTCTGAGTGGAGCTAGATTTGCGCACATGCTTGCATGATTATAAACATATATGTGTGCAACCACTAACATACATCCTTGAATGCACACACGTTTGCATGATCATGAACACATACATGTGCGTGCAACCACTAACATACATCCTGGCATGAACACATGTTTGCATGGATGCAGACATGTACACACACACACATGCATCAGTGCCAACTGACAATCATGCATACACAACACGTACACACATACATATATAAATAAATACACTAACATGCAAACAGGCGCACACACACACGCACACATAATATGCATATGTGCAAATTGGCATACACACATAATCATACACAAAGATAAACACATTCATGTTTATATTCACACACACACACATACATTCAGACACAAACACACACACAACACACACACAAACACATATGACAGTGGGCAAATGTGCATATCCACATATAATTATACACAGAGCCACACACACACACACACACACACACACACACACACACACACACTTACACACACACACACTTACATACACACGCACACATTCATGCACACGAGCTAGAGACCAGCACAAAAACTACAAAAACATCAAAGACGACAGTGGACCCAGACTCGTACCTGACACTGCTTCCTTTACCGACATTCCCATGAAGGCGCCAAAGTCTGCGGCACTGATGGAGGAGTAGGCCACTGCCACTAGATCAAAGGCTCGCTTCCGAATCGTCTCTGAGGAAGATGAAACAACATTCATCCAGCGACACATTTCTTAGAAACTTACATTTTTGGAATAAAAAACAGTCTTCTCTGAGAGAGAGAGAGAGAGAGAGAGAGAGAGAGAGAGAGAGAGAGAGAGAGAGAGAGAGAGAGAGAGAGAGAGAGAGAGAGAGAGAGAGAGAGAGAGAGAACGAACGAACGAAAACTTTATTGCCTAGGCCACCGGCCCATTGCAAGGTGAAGAATTTACATAACATAGCAGTGCGGTATCAAGAAGACAACATCATAGTTAACCGTTAATTCACACAGAAGGTTGTCGATCATTTATGGTAATGACCTCTTTTGGTGCTAGTTTTAGTTTTCTTATCTCGAATGCGTCATGTATATACATTGCCACTGCTCTTGTTTTCCTCTTACCCTTTCCTTGCAGGAGATGTGCACATACCTCTGTATTTGGTATTTTATCCAAGTCCTGGACAATGTATTTTTCCCGTAAGTGGTCATACGCTTTACAAATCAACAAAAAGTGTGCCTCATCCTCTCTCTCCTTACAAAATGGACAAAGTAGGTCTTGATTGTAACTGTACATCTTGTTTATCTGTAGATCATTCACTCCGTATCTAAATCGAATGAAACTATCTCGGAATTTCTTTATGTCAAGGAAGACTCACAAAGGGAGGGTGGCCGGGGTCGGACTGACAACAGTACCAAAAATACGTCGTGACAAAAGCTTCCGACTAAAATTGTATTCTTTCTTAAACAAATAAATTTTGGCCCTGAAAAGGGCCGTTTGTTTCTTCGTCTCGAGCGCTGGCCGTCAGGCGTGAACCCCTGGGGTCGTGCCTGGCGGGACTGGCTGCTGCAGCAGGTCTGTGGCCAGCGGTCGTGCCTGGCGGGACTGGCTGCTGCAGCAGGTCTGTGGCCAGCGGTTCACGCCTGACGGCCAGCGCTCGAGACGAAGAAACAAACGGCCCTTTTCAGGGCCAAAATTTATTTGTTTAAGAAAGAATACAATTTTAGTCGGAAGCTTTTGTCACGACGTATTTTTGGTTATGTCAAGGAAGTTTAGGAACTCTTCCAATTCCCATTTGTGCTTAAAGGTTAAATACCATTTATATCTTAGGCTGCTCAAATTCTTGCTGTTCCACTCTTGTAAGTAGCAGTCTTTCAATCGTTGCTTGAAATTTATCAAGAACCGTTTTTCATCGCCTACGCAACCATTCATCCACACGTATCTTATCCAAGAGTATCGAGAAGTATTTTTACAGAATCTGCCCAGTTTTGTTTTCCCCTTACAGTACACTTTAACAGCATCAGATAAGCTTGTTTGGGTATCCTGTCTACACTCATTCTAGTCAATTTTAACCAATATTTCATTGTCTTCATGCAGCTGTTAATTGAAAGCGGGTACCTTCCGAGGTCTCCATAGACCATATCATTTGGCGTTCTCACGCTTAATCCTAAAAACTTCTTGCATAAAAAGGTATGAGCTCTTTCAACTGTCACATCTTTTCTCGTCCCCCATATTTCCGAGCCATACAACAGAGTTGGCTGTACTTGTGCATCAAATAGTTTAGTGAATATATTAGTATTTGTACTCTGGAGGTTCCATAATGGTTTGAGCACATTTACTCCCTTCTGCTTTCCTCTGGTGGTTACATCTTCTATGGAGGCATTGCTGGACATTTTCGTCGTGAAAATGAATCCCAGGTATTTATACTGATTCACGACCTCAAGTCTCTTCCCCTCAAGATACCATCTTTCCCCTGTAGATAGATGGCCACCTTTACGGAATACCATGACCTTGGTCTTTTCGGTGTTTACAGTCAGATTAAGAAATTTGGATACATGTACAAGATTGCCGATTTGATTCTGAAGGCCAGAAGTTGTGGTAGAAAGTAATACAACATCATCTGCAAACAAAAGCAGAAATAGTTTCGCCATTCCAGGTATCAGTTTCTCGTACATAATTCGCAACAGGATTTATATACATAGAAAAAATGGAAGGAGACTCTAAGGCCCCCCGTTTCACGCCGGCCGGACAGTCAAAGTAGTCCGACAGTGAATCTCGCCAACGTACACATGACTGGACATTTTTGTACATTGCCTTTAACCCTCCGTGTGTCTGACTATTGTTTCTCGAGTGTCACAGGTTATTTCTGCTTTCACGGGTCATGTGGAAAATGACAGATTGACCATAGAAAATGAACTAATAACCCATGCAAACCATATATTTCCAGAAAGCTAATTGATTGAACAAGGTTTTTATTGTAGTGAAAATGACATCAATGTAATTGGGAATGAGAAGGATTTTTGGGTTTGCAGCATGAACGAACTGACAAAAAATAAACTTTGTCTACCCACCTACCTATATATATACACTTGCTAAATGAAGAAAGGGAATAAAAACTACATAAAAAGAAAGAAAAAGTATTGTTCTAGCCAGACAAAAAAAATTGTGAACATTCCTTGCCTAGAAAATTGTTGGCAAGGACTCAAAGCCAATGAGTATCAATGCAGTACTCTACGGTAATCTTGGAGTCCACATATAATTTGAACAACTAGAGCTTTCAATGACAAGATATGTCTGTAAAACTAGCAAAAACTGCACACACTTGACCAAAAGTGGCATAAACAAATAATCATCTCCTCCACAACTCACTTTAGCACTCATGATGATGAAACTTAGACAAGTTAATGGAAAAGAAACTCATAAAAATGCTCGTCATGCACATCACCTACATCTACTTCAAGTCTAAAAGTTTTAAAAAGTTGCTATTTTCTTACAGGTTGCTCCTGATATACATTCATGCAGGTGAAAATTTCCCAGAATGAAACATCTGCTTTGTTCTGACATCTGCATGCTTGGATGCCAAGATGGAGAAAAGAATGCCTGAGTCTTGAGCCCTGATAAGAGTTCAGAATGCACCAACAAACACTACACAGGTACCTTAGTCATCCTGTCCTCAGAGTCTCAGTTCAGAATCTACCAACTTCACACTACTCTGGTATCTTAGTCATCCTCTCCTTCCTCTGCAGCTCTCTCCTTTCTGGCTCTCTTTGGCACTCTGTGGTAGTGCTCCAACTGTGGTTCGCAGGCCAGATGGCACCCTACATCACATCCTGGACAGTAGGTTCTGGATCTTCTTCTTCCCATTCCCTTGCTGGACTTGCTGCAGACTACACACACCCTCTCTTTCTTTCCAGGTAGCCTCACAATCCTGTGCTCTGGCACCACAGGTCTGTCTGGGTCAGGGAATCTCTCATCGGCAGCACTGCAGAGACCTTCCACAATGCAAGCACAGAACTGGCCTTTGTTCATCTTCTTTCTAGGATCTGTGTTCATGCCATACAGTTCATAGGCATTCAGAATGCTGATGTCTAGAAGGTTTCTGAAGATCTTGATCCAGTATCTGTGAGTTGGCCTCTCAGCAGACACATGGTAGAGCTTCTTGTCACTGAGGTCTACACCACCCATGTGCTTGTTGTAGTCCAGCACCATGGTTGGCTCGGTGACAGTCCGCCCCCTGATAACCCTTTGCACATTCTCAGCCCTGTGACCAGTGCTGAGAAGTAGTACTGGCTTTGACTGGCTTTTCTTTTCTCGAAAGGCCACACACAGGAGATCCCCTTGTCTCAGGTACCTGGTCTCGCCAACTTGCAGCCTGGCAGTCTTCACCTCCTGAGGGAGGCCTCTGAAGTTTGCTCGCACAGTCCCTGTGAGAATAGTCTTTTTCTTAACCTTTTCACTGCGCTGTAGACGTACGCTGTACGTCCTCTTTTGGCACTCAGCAATGCTGTATAGACGTACGTTGTACGTCCTCATCAATCGCTTTCTATACAATCTCCCGCATTGCTCAGAAAGCACTGAAATCCTTACAGAGTTACTTCCCTTGAATGGTCTTCAATTTGAAGTACAACTAAAGCCCGGTTTTTGCGAAGGAAAGCTGATATTTTGCGATCGTGTGCGACTTCGTGCATAGTGTTTGACCTGACTCCTGAGTCAACATGGCGAGCGGAAGCTCCTCTGGAGCATTAGATAATGCTGATCCTGTGGAAATTATTCACGATCCTGACAGCGACGATGATTTCGATTCTGATGAAGAAGAGCTTCGTGTTGTCGATGCTAGCGATCCACTGTTCGATCCTCGGACTGAGGGAATGAACTCGGACTCAGACGAGTCTTCGGACTATTCAGCACCTGGTCCAAGTGGTGAGTGTTACATACGTGTCTCCCCTCCTTCTTGTCTTATTTGTTTACTTATTTCAGTAATGGAATCGTCTCTCTTCTGTATTTGTGAGTGTTTAGATTCTGATACTAGTGATAGAAGCGTGGACGAGCGATCTGCAGTGATTGGATCTAGAGAGTTTGTGCAGAGGCATTCGGTGGGTGGTATCATTCAAAAGGGGGCGTATTGAAGTGTGACACTCCCATCCTGACAGACTAATGCATATGAGAATATTACGTTTCATGCCATGCACTTCCATAGCTCCTTGTTATGTCTTTTTTGCATTGTTTATGTTAGAAGTATGTGCTTTAGTCTTCTGACCTGTTCATTTGTCTTGAGGGTGTGTGTTTACTTTACTGCAAATCGCCTATTTGTGTGTGTAAACATTGTAAGTTTCTTCTCTACTATTCCGGCTTTTCCCATCTTTGCCAACCAAATATCTGCTCTACTCTGTGTTGTTTTTGTTATCTTGGGAGTGGGGTTGGGGAATTGTTTTCTCTGAGATTACAGCTCTTTGTTGTTGGTATTGTTGTTGCTGTCAAACTTGTGAATTGTATGTCTCTTCAGGGTTATGGTTTCATTCTGTTTACTACTGATCACTTTGTTGTCGGCTAATAGAGTGGATTTTGTTATGTCCAGGTTCATGTGTCATTTTGAAGTCATGCTTGACTTTTCTGTGTGATTTACAGGAAGTCATGGAGATTTTGTTTGTTCACTGAAAAATTCTTGTACCTCTTCCCCACCCCATCCATGCCCCTTCTCACTCTTGTGAATAGATTTAGTGAGTGCTTGCAATACTTTTTTCTACAGGTGCACAGCAGCTGACTGCAAGAGGGAGAGGAAGAGGCAGAGGGAGATCCAGGAGAGGTCGAGGAGCTGAGCGGGGAGGAAGGCGTGCAAGGGGCCGAAGCCACTCTGGGAGGCGCAGGGGACAAGATCAGCGCAACTGGACTGCTCCTCCATCAAATTTTGAGCCAATTGTTCCTGACTTCACAGGGAATCCTGGAGTGAAAGTGGACACTTCAGGTTTTGAACCTATTCAGTTCTACAACTTATTTGTTGAAGATCTGTACCAGCATATTTCCTGATGCAGACCAACAAGTATGCAGAGGAATTCCTCTCCACTGCCCAACTGAAGCCTCACTCCAGAGCTCGAGCTTGGGTCCCTGTGACTGAGGCTGAAATAAGACAGTTTTTGGGACTTCTCCTCTTGATGGGCATTATCAAGAAACCAGATTACAACAGCTACTGGTCAACTGATCCTCTGATCCGCACCCCTGCTTTTCCTGCTGCCATGGCCCGCGACAGGTTCCTCCTCATCCTGAAGTTCTGGCACATGGCTGACAATGACGACCTGCCACCTGCAACTGACCCAAACAGGGATCGCCTGTTCAAGCTGAGGCCAGTGCTGGATCACCTTTTTGAAAAATTTCAAGAAGTGTATGAGCCAGATAGGAATGTTGCTGTGGATGAGTCACTGCTGTTGTGGAAGGGAAGGTTGCTGTTCAAGCAGTACATCCCTCTGAAGCGGGCTCGATTCGGCATCAAGTCCTTCCTGCTCTGCGACAACAGTGGGTACACCTACCGCTTCAGAGTGTATGCAGGCAAAGATGAGTCCACCTCCAAAATTGACCAGGGCCTACCACCTGAGGCAGCCAACCTGGGCCGCACTGCCAAAGAAGTCATCCACCTCATGCTGCCACTCCTTGACCTGGGCCACCGAGTCTTCCTGGACAACTGGTACTCCTCTTGTGACCTGTTCGACATCCTCAAGGACCGGAGTACGTCCTGCTGTGGGACACTACGAGCAAACAGAGCCCCTCACAGCCTGCGTGAAGAGCAAGTGTCCAGAGGATCCACTGCCAGCCAAGTGTGTGGAGGTCTACTTGCTCAGAAGTTTGTGGACAAGAGAAATGTCTACATCCTCTCATCTTGCCACAAGCCAGCTGCAACTGAAGGAGTCAAGCCCCCAGCAATTCTGGATTACAACAAGAACATGGGGGCAGTTGATCGTCAGGACCAGATGCTGCACTACTATGATGCCACACGCAAGACCTTGAAGTGGTACAAGAAACTGTGCATTAGGTTTCTCCAAACTGCTCTGCTGAATGCCTACATCGTCTATCAGAAGACTGGACATAGTGGATCCTTTCTCCAGTTCCAGATGGATGTCATCTCTGACCTCATGTTTGGTAGGGCCCCTGAACCAGATGTTCAGGATGATCATGCAGTGCGCCTGAATGGATTCCACTTCATCGATGTCCTTCCTCCAACTGAGAGCAAAGCAAGGCCTCAGAAGCGATGCAGAGTGTGCCTCAAGAAGAACAACCTGAGGAAGGACACAAGGTACTACTGTCCTGACTGTCCAAGCAAACCAGGACTGTGCCTTGGCGACTGCTACCGCCGCTACCACACCTTGCGACTGTTCTGGCATTGAGACAGCTGCACCTGCATGATCAGCACTTACTCCAACCAGGCTAAAGCTGGTCTATGTGCTACCCAGTTCCCTCTTTCTCAAGAAACTGCCTCCTTGCATTATTTTTGTGTTTGAATGTTTTTAGCATCATTCACCATGGATATATTAGTTGTTGTGGTGTTATTTTTCTTCAATTTTTGTACATTACAGTGATTTATCTTTGTTTTGCGTGTAGCATGAAACTTTAATCTAAAAACAAATATTGTAAAATTAATCTTTGGCTTTTTAGCTTCCATTTGGTATGCTATTTTACATGGGTATCTACAATAGACGTCAAGATATAACCAAAATAAGACAACATGGGTCAGGTTCATGAAAATCCATTAGCATAGGACTCTGCATAAAGCGTCAGCAGCGAAAAGGTTAAGGAGAGTCTTTGCAAGCAGTGGGTTTGTGTAGAAATTGTCTGTATACAGGTGGTAGCCCTTGCCAGAGACACATCACACATCCAGAAGCTTCAGTACCACAGCATGAGCCTGTCCATCATCATGGCGTACATCAAAGTCCCTGCCTGCAAACAGCTCTGCATGACAAACATAGCCATTGCTGTCACACAGCTGAAACTTCTTTATGCCAAACCTGGCATGCCTCTTAATTGGCATGTACTGGATGTAGACCACACGATTCTTCATCCCTATCATGCTCTTGTCAATGGAGATGTTCCTGGAAGGGACATAGTGGCGCTTGAACTTCCTGTTGCATGAATCAAGAATAGGCCTCACCTTAGCCCAGGGATCGAAATCGGAAGCTTCCCTTTCTCTCTCATCTGCAGGGTTGGCAACATGAAACATCCTGCTAATCAGCAGGAACTTCCAGAGAGGCATGGTTTGAGAAAAGAAGGAGATGAACTTGGATGACCGAGTCGACCAGTAGTCAGACAGCTTCTTTATCCTGATGAGACCCATGTTGATGCTTAGGCCAAGAAATTTCTTGATGGCCACTGCTGTGATTCCAGCCTCAGGCCATCGCTTGAATCTGGAGTGGGGGTGTCTCGTCATCCAGTCCTTCATGTATTCCGTGTTGAGAAACAGTTTTGCGTACCTGTTCGTTTCTTGAACGAGGTGGATCAAGGTGTCCTCTCCGAAAAACAAACTGAAGTATAACAGAGGATCAGAGTTCTGTGGTGGTACTTCTCGTGGACCGGGATGTCTCACCTGGAACTCAATTTCATGGCTTGTAGAAGCACCTTCAGGTTGTTGCACTTCTTCCCATCTCTGCTCGGTACTTGAATCTCCGACGGATGGAGGTGAGGCTGTGGTGGGTGGAGGCTGTTCACTCTCGCTGTCAGCATCACCGCCTTCCACGTCACTTGCGTCCGAATCATCGCCAGGATCGCCAAGATCCAAGTCCGAGTTGTAATCCAGATCTTCTATCTCAACATCTGAGTCGCTTTCGCTGTCATATGTAGCAGATAGCACTTCAAACACTCCTTTTCATTAACGAAATCTCTCGCTCTCTCCTGACGTACTCGGTTTGTCAGCAATGTTGGTCGACTGGAGGAGAACGCTGTTTCCAATGTTCACTCTCATTGATTCCTATTTCTGGAGACTATGTTCCTTCATCATTTATTCAACCAATCTAAAGCTGTGTT
>JAWQFJ010001714.1:79974-94974 GCA_034096865.1 Theodoxus fluviatilis
ACACATATTATAAATTTACAGCAACATTTTCATACACAACTATCAAAATCTGTGGGAAAACGTGGAGAGATGGATTTCTTCCACATACACTCATCAAAGAGTGTCGACACAGTCCTCATGAGATTCGTCCACTGCAATACTGTTGTCCACTGCAATACAGTAGTCCACTGCAATACTGTTGTCCACTGCAATACAGTAGTCCACTGCAATACAGTAGTCCACTGCAATACAGTAGTCCACTGCAATACTGTTGTCCACTGCAATACAGTAGTCCACTGCAATACAGTAGTCCACTGCAATACAGTAGTCCACTGCAATACTGTTGTCCACTGCAATACAGTAGTCCACTGCAATACAGTAGTCCACTGCAATACAGTAGTCCACTGCAATACAGTAGTCCACTGCAATACAGTAGTCCACTGCAATACAGTAGTCCACTGCAATACAGTAGTCCACTGCAATACAGTAGTCCACTGCAATACAGTAGTCCACTGCAATACAGTAGTCCACTGCAATACAGTAGTCCACTGCAATTCAGTAGTCCACTGCAATACAGTAGTCCACTGCAATTCAGTAGTCCACTGCAATTCAGTAGTCCACTGAGGACTGTGGGCAGCAGCACTGGTTCACAAGGCCACCAAGTTGCTTGCAGCATAACATCAGGAATCACTTGCACTAGTTGCAGCATTTGGTAATTATTTTTTAAAGATCTCATCTAAATGCATCCAGCTTTGGCATGATCAAAGTTGAGCCACACACACACACACACACGCACGCACACACGTGCATGCATGCACACACACACACACACACACAACACACACACACACATGCACGCACGCACACACACACACACACACACATATTATGTGTGTTGAAAGTGTCATGGAGAAATTAAAAAAAGGGTTGGTAGGTTTCTGCATCATGAGCATTGAGCATCCTCACCCCGGGCAGGAAGCCCTGATAAAACTATTACAGTGGTAAGGCTTAGAGAAAACGAAGGAAACCCTTTGGAAACAGTTCCTCCTTCTATTTGAAAGCTACTGGAGCAGGTCCAAATATCTCCACAATGGCTGACCAAATGTTCCAATTGAAGAGGCACATTTTGTCATTTTGCCAGGATGGAGCACTCAATCGTGTGTGAAACTCATCTTGTGGAAAACTTTTTTTTGGGGGGGGGGTCATCATCTGCTGTCATGCATCAAAATTAATGGATGCACCCTCAATACTGACTAAACAGCTCATGCCATAAACTGTATATTTGTTCATACAAAGATCTTATATGGCTCTGCAAAGTTCCAATACTTAATACTCAAAAACAGGTATAACATGGAATTCAACGCATTACAACAGCAAGAGAGCAATACTCACAGGTCATTGTGAAGGAGGTACAGTGCCAGCAGCTGGCTGTAAACCTGGGGGGTCGCTACACCATTGGTAGACTGCAACAAATGTGTCCTGTCATAAGTAACAATGTGACAGCAGAAAAACCCACAGATACACAATGTCCAGTTATCCTGGTGTCAAACCACTACCGAAAGGGCAGCTGCTATTATTCAATATTGTATTGTGATTCCTGCTTTATCATAGTTCATGATACTGGGGCCATCGGGCGGTCGCAGCCATAAATTAAATTTTACATCATCAGCAAGATTGCTATCACGTCGTTTTATTGCTCTGACACATCTTTATATTAATGTATGGGGATGTTTTTCAATCGTAGCTGTGGAGTGCTAATAACTTGCTCTGACAAGACGATAGTAATCACTGCAATGCACTTCCTTTTAGTTTTCTAACACAACTACAGTGGAGTCCGGAAATATGACGGGTGTTTGTCCAGCGGTTTGACCCGACATATAAGCGGACCCAACATATACGTGAAGTTGGGGGGTCAGGGTCAAGGGAAGCAACTCCGTCATAACTCAGTCACACAATCATGCATTATGTATGTATACGTGTATCACTCTCATCGTGTGACAAAACAACAACATGAATGACAAACGACTAAAAATAACAGGTCAATCGGAGACGAAACTAACAGGACAAAGAAAGAAAAATGATGGGAAACCAAAATTCAAGATAAAGCATTAACATGAGGTGGAACAGGTGGGCTGAGAGTGAAAGAAGCGGGGGATGTCTGGCTGCACCATTGAAGCGAGTGCTGCTTTATGAACTGCAACGCTAACATCATCAAGCTTCTGTAGTGTTTCTGGGGGGAAACCACGAGCCAAGGGCCGACTCATTATCCTCGTTTTTGCCGGTTCGTTTTCGTTTTCGCGACTTGTCTGTGATGGTGGCAGCGGTGTCACGAATTTCCGCTTCATTTGCTATGATCCTCTCGAGTGTTCTCATCAAAATCCCCATATCTGCAACAAGTTTTTGTCTTGGTTCTCCTCACTTTATTCTGTCAAGCATTTTCAACTTGTCAGCTACAGAGAGGTTGATCCTTTTCTTTGGTGTGGCCATGTTGGCAGAGTTTGAGCAAGGAATGACTGTCTTACACTTGTGAGAGTGAGAGAGTCTAGCCTGTGAACACTTCTCTCACCCTCTCGCGGCGTTGCTGCACTCACTGTGGCGGGTAGATTAATTGTCAGTTGTCACTTGGTCTCAGCTGACCCGCCATATAAGCGTGCTTGCCGTCATCAGACCCGACATATAGCTTCCTGAGTTTTTTGTTATACCAAGAAGGGACGGATTCCGTCCAAGGGGGTCTCCCGACATATAAGCGGACTCCGACATATATATATAGGTACTTGCACTAACGTCACAAACGAGGCTGACGAAACCGGGCCAATTTTACGCTCAGTGTTTTTCGCGTCGTTTTAGGGGCACCTTACTTCGAAGCGTGGATCTCTGTGTTTATCATCGATAACCCACTCATATTAGGTACCACTGGAATTTTGGAAAGCTCTTTAAATGTTCTACGTGAATATAATGTTTTCTTAAACCCTACATCCATTCTCAGTTAATCCTAGCAGTGCAAAGTAGGACCTATTGTGTTTGGCTTAATAATTTTCTTCCGAGACCGACAACGTGCGTTTTGACAAAATAAGCAAATTCAAAATAGATTTATGTACATCCTCTGAAAAAATCGTGATTCTATTTTATCTCGCACACAAGTTACAGATGTCTCAAATTTACTCCTCTATGCCGGAAGTTCGCCTTTCGCGTCTTCCGGTAGCTGACATCGTGACGGCGTCAATGACGCCGGGAATTTCTAATCTCAACGGCATTAAGTTGATCGGCGATGCGCGGTTCACATGCGGATCTACTCAATCAAGGTTAGTTTAATCGAGCATATTTCAAAATTGATTCGGATTCTGATTGGAATGGTGGCACCTTCATGGTGATTTAACGTTTTTGTGATAGTGTTGAACTCTGAATCGACACGCCTTCGACTTGGTGACTTTGGTCTTGGATAGACTTACACTCGAGTCGAGTTCGACGCTTCAGCTTTAAAGTTCAACCCTTTGGCATCATTGTCTTCGTCGCTCTTCGTCTTACTTTTAGACTTGAACTTTGAGAGGACAGTTCCAGTATTCGTCATGACTTCCCCGCTGCTCTTAAATCCCTCGTCTAGACGAAGCTAAGACTAAAATAAATCACCTGTTTATTTTTTCTTATCGTTTTTGTGCAAGTAAACCTGTTTTCTGTTCATCTTTGGTTTCTGTAGGCCGATTTCAAGTATTTAAATCATGATTCCCAGTCCTTAAAATATAGTGATTTTCACATTTTCTCTGTTCATCCTTGAATGGGGATGACAGTCACAATGCGACATTATGAATAACTTCAGAAGTGTTAAAGATCTCTGGGACTTTGTAGAGACATTTCGATATCAGTTGCAACAACCACCCAAAAATGGGTACATTTTACAGTTGTACTTTGGTACATCCAGAAATGCTACCCAGACATCAAACAATCAAAGAGAAAATATGCCAGTTTGAGAAGGGAAAACAAGTCTTTGGAGAGAAAAAAACTAGGTGCCAAGCCACAGGAAGAATTGAGGAGAGAGAATAGAAGTGCAGGTATCCAGTTCAACTGCTGAAGTATAGCCTTTGTGGGTTATTGTGCAGGAGAAAGTGATTCCTTTGACATCTTCATTGGTGTGCTTGATGTGATTCGTGACTTCATAACTCGTTCACTTGAAAGAGAAAAAAAAAGCCTACTCAAAAATCATTTGTGTACTTTTATTAGTTTTAATCTAACTTTTAGTCTAACTGACTTGTTGTGACTTGTGAGACATTGCATCCCTTGAAATTCTTGGATGTGGATCTTGTACTTTTCTGATGTTTTCCCTGAACAAAAATATACTTCAAACCTTTTCATTACCATCATGCAGTGGGCTAATACCTGAGTTTTAAGATATGTTGCAGTGTACAGTTATTTTGCATTAAAGTCTTGACAATGTAAATCAGAGGAAAGCTATTTAATATTTGCCACAGTGTCAAGAAACCAATATGATGTGTATTTCATAGATTATAGCATTGTACTGTACATGTAATTGCTTTTGTAAAAATTGCAATGGGCAGATGGCCTTTGCAAATCAAGTTCAATGCAGTGCAGTTCCCTGTTTTGAATTCTTTCTCATGTAATTCCTGACATATATATTTTAAAGAGCCTTTCAGTGATACATCAGTTGTTTTTAAACATTCATTATTATGGCATTTTTATTTGAACAAATGACATGTAAGGTTAAGATGATTTCGTTAATGTATTTAATATGAATATGATGTAACATTTTTCAGCACCTCAGTTATTAAGCATAAATGTAATCTAATTATGACTTGTGTAATATCAGAATTACTCAAGCATTCAATTGTAATTTTGGGGGGAGTTTTAAAATAAAAATATCTGCGGCAATGGCACATTTTTTGGCAAATTGCTTAGAATATATCAAGTAATCATATCATGTATCATGCATAAAATGATGAATTTGTAGCTTTTGTAACAGTTTTAGCATAATTAATTATAGACTGGTTATACCAGTATAGAGTGAACTACTTCTCTTGAAAATTTCAAATTAATTGCATGTATTTTAACAAAGTTACAGACATTTTACTAGGTCAACCCCCAAAATTCGGTCACAGATTTTGGACCCAGTTCCTATAAAATACCCCCCCTTTTTTCGTCACATTTCCGCTCATAACTTTATAACTAATTAAGATAGAGGGATAATTTTTATATCACTGTGTTTGTCACTTGAATCTCTTTAATTTGAGCCTAATTTGATTTCATTACATTGGGTTTGAAAATTTAGTGCAAGTACCTAATATAATATATATAATATATGAGCAATTCTAAAAAGGTGGCAAGAAAAGTGTGACATTAGACCTAATTAGTAAAAATCATCAGATTTGACTGAAATCAGCATATAATGTTAGAACAAACTGTATTTTATCATAAATTATGAATAAAAAGATAGTTTGCTATTTTGTGTGTGTGTGTGTGAGCGTTAAAGTGGAAAAAGGTGAATGTTGACTAGTCACCCATGTCATAAAAAACCCACAAATATCTGTTATTACCAAAAATGTCAGACTAACTATTCTTACTATATTAGATGTCATTCCTAATGCAATAACATCCTGTAAAACAATTATATAAAAAAACCAATTGAATTTGGTAATTATAAAGCATTTGTAATGTCATCGGTGACTAGTCAACATATCCGTTTGTACACTTTCTCAGTAATTACAAAAAACAAGCAATACAGACACCAACTACTGTTTGTGTACTAAAAATGACAACATTTATTCACTGTAGCAAAGGTACAGCTTAAAACTCCCGTTTTGCAGCAATTTAATTGAAGAAATCAATTTTGTGTCATCAGTGACAAGTCAACACAGGAAAAGGTGAATGTTGACTAGTCACCGATGACATAAAAAACCCACAAATATCTGTTATTACCAAAACTGTCACACTAACTATTCTTACTATATTAGATGTCATTCCTAATGCAATAACATCCTGTAAAACAATTATATAAAAAAACCAATTGAATTTGGTAATTATAAAGCATTTGTAATGTCATCGGTGACTAGTCAACATATCCGTTTGTACACTTTCTCAGTAATTACAAAAAACAAGCAATACAGACACCAACTACTGTTTGTGTACTCAAAATGACAACATTTATTCACTGTAGCAAAGTTACAGCTTAAAATTGCCGTTTTGCAGCAATTTAATTGAAGAAATCAATTTTGTGTCATCAGTGACAAGTCAACACAGGAAACAGACTGGTCATCCTTAAACATAGAAAATGAACAGTGCAAGCAAAAAGCACAATGATGTTAAATGAAATGAAAAACTAACTGAACATCTAGCTGACTGCAAGGAGCCATATCAAGACAGGTGATGTTCCTTTGAAAGCAACTGAATGGCAAGGAATGAATATTATTTTAGAATAAGTGAACAATGCAACAACTCATCTAGACGTAGACACCAAACTGAATGATTTTTTTGTGTGCAAGCCACAAAATTCAGATTGATTACTTTTTTTAATGTGAGAACATTTTCCAAACTGGCCAGCATTCTGACTAAAATTCAACAAAATACAGAACATAGAAAAATAAACTGCTATTGAACATTAAAAAACTGTTTCCTTTGCATACTCTTAAACTCGTCTAGGACAAGTTCCACCCTCCCCCTAATATGGTCAACAGGTTCCCACCCACGATCTGATCTGCTAGGCCAATAGAAGAGGCCATCATCAGTTTGAGCAAGAAAGCTGACCAATGCCAGGTTGTCGTCCAGATCAACAACTTGCCCTACAAACTGCCGTCCACTATTGAACATTAAAAAACTGTTTCCTTTGCGTACTCTTAAACTCGTCTAGGACAAGTTCCACCCTCCCCCTAATGTGGTCAACAGGTTCCCACCCACGATCTGATCTGCTAGGCCAATAGAAGAGGCCATCATCAGTTTGAGCAAGAAAGCTGACCAATGCCAGGTTGTCGTCCAGATCAACAACTTGCCCTACAAACTGCCGTCCATGCCAGTCAACATGGTAGAACTCTCCTACTTGTGGCATGTCAGCAACAAAGCCAGTGTTCAGAACATCATCCTGCATATCATTGGCAATATCCTGCAGAGAAGGCAACACTGGTAGCAGATGGTTTGCTGTCCAGTGCTCCAATAGTAGATCATCCCTGTTGGACGACCACATGATGTGCAGAATGATGTTATCCTGAGCCTGCTGCGGTACAAATATGCGGTTCAGCAATTCCCTGCTAGAGTCCCACCCTAGTGCTGGGTAGATGCTGCAGATTTTCGCACTCAGCATTTCAGATGCAGCCATCAGCTGCCATGCACCAATAAATGCAGCATTTTGCACCACCCCCAGCGTCTCCTTCTCCAACGTCTTCCTGATCCCAGCATCAGACAAATCTGACAAGTGGTCAGAAAGTGACGCTACAGTCTTTATGTCCAGTTCATTCATCCCCCACCTCCCAGCATCCAGGTACTTCTCTGGGTTCAGAGCCATTTCTATGGTGAGTCTGCACCGCATCTCCACATGGTGATCTTCAGTGCCGTAGACCAGCAGGCTGAGGCTTCGTGGTCCGCAGTTACCATCTGCCTCTACGGTGACTGGGAATAATCCCTGAGGACCGTACTGTGGGTAGATGGAGGCTGCCACTTGATCCTTCTCTGGAGAATCCAGATCCTGCACATGCAGATCCTTCACCGTCAGAGGAAACCTCTGCTTGACAACTCTATCAGCTGCAACGCAGGCAGTCACAAGCTGCTGAAATGTTGGGCACCTGGACAGTTCATGCTGCAGTTGGGTGAAGTACTGCATCCTTGAAGGTGCTTCAGGCTGGATAGGAGCTTCAGGCTGGGGAGGTGGCGTAGGCGCTTCAGGTTGGGGAGGCAGTGTAGGCGCTTCAGGCTGGGGAGGCAGTGTAGGCGCTTCAGGCTGGGGAGGTGACGAAGGCGCTTCAGGCTGGGGAGGTGACGAAGGCGCTTCAGGCTGGGGAGGTGACGAAGGCGCTTCAGGCTGGGGAGGTGACGAAGGCGCTTCAGGCTGGGGAGGTGACGAAGGCGCTTCAGGCTGGGGAGGTGACGAAGGCGCTTCAGGCTGGGGAGGCAGTGTAGGCGCTTCAGGCTGGGGAGGCAGTGTAGGCGCTTCAGGCTGGGGAGGCAGTGTAGGCGCTTCAGGCTGGGGAGGCAGTGTAGGCGCTTCAGGCTGGGGAGGTGACGAAGGCGCTTCAGGCTGGGGAGGTGACGAAGGCGCTTCAGGTTGGGGAGGCAGTGTAGGCGCTTCAGGTTGGGGAGGCGGCGTAGGCGCTGGAGGCTGTCGACGTCGTTTCTGGGAACCTCCTGCAGCATGCCAACCCTCGACCCAAGGATGAGAAATGCAGTCTTCCCACCTAGACTCCAAACAGGCAGCACAGAAGCAGGAGAGATGCCTAATGAGGAAGCCATCCTCATCCGGTCTCATGGACTGTATCTTCCTGGTTCCCTTGATGGGCATTGCAGTAGTCTTGTCCATGGTGGTGTCCATGTCTTTGGAAAGTAACAGCCTGAACCATCTGCTGTTGTGCGATTGACAGCCACTTGCTTTCTTTTCCAGGTTTTCTTGGCAGAATCCATAAAACGTCTGTGGATCGCGTATCAGTACCCTGCGAGACAAGACAGCCCGCTTAGCACAGTTCTTGACAGTGCCTCCCAGTGCGTCACAGAGATTCTTGCCATGTCTGGCACCAAAGTATGCCCTTTCCACCTCCACGTTGAGTTTGCATGGTAGCTCTTTCAGGTACGCAAAGGGTGTTTTGCTTTTGTACTGACTACTGCACCCATCACTAAAGATCTTCAAGTTGGTGATGGTTGCCTTAGCTTGGATAGACCTTGCACATTCTTGCGTAATCATGTCCACCAGATGTGGGGTGTGGCCCAGATCGTCGGAGATGTAGACTGCACTGTCTACCACTATGTGGGCACACTCTGGGCACCTGTAGTGCATGACTACTGGGTGCAGCACCACCTGTTGGTACCCAAAGTAGGCTGACTGCGGTTCATCCTGGTGTTCGCATTTGAAGTTCTCAGCAAAGTCCAGTGTAAGCACGGCTGTTCCATCTGGCAGATTGGTGGTTAGCTGCCTGTACTGCTCCTGCTGCCATGTGGCGTTGAGGCGATGCCGTGCAAGTGTCTCTAGCTCCTTGCACAGTAGCACCACGACATCCTGTAACGGAGCTTCTTTGGGAACCATGTCAATGCGACCCGCCTTTCCCTCTGATGCCACTTTTTCTGCTTGGATCCAGGAGACGGAGGACTGCAGTGATGAATTGTGTTCTGCAGCAAGAATCAGCTTACTTCTAAGGAGTTTGGTACCACACCCACAGCACTGCCTGTCGATGCAGCATGGTTGACGGTCCTGGTCCTGGCAAAGGGTTGCTGCAACCAGCTTGTCGATCCCTCCTTCGACATTCACTCTCACTTCCTCATCAAGGAGCTTGTTGATGCCCTTCATCTTCATAAGAGGGTTGTCACAGAGCTCGCAGCGACATTGCAGATGAGGAGTTTTTGTGAATGACAGCACATTCCTGGGTTTTTTTCTGCAAAACCCAGAGAAACTGATGCGCTCTTCAGGGTTCGCCTCCTTGAAGGATGCATACAAATCCCTCAAGCTGCAGTTCAGGTGCTTTTTGGCTATGGTGGATCGGCTCCTTGGCATATGCTGTGAGTTCTTCTCATAGAACAGTTGTACTTTTCTGTTCACAGGCCGCACATGTTTCCTCTTGAACATAGTGGCTGCTCTCCCATTTCTTCCAAATATGTACTTCGTTGCATCCTTGAGTACTCTTTTTGCACTCAAAGAGAAAGCATCCCTGCGTTTCGGATCTATGGGATATTTCCTGGCCTCGCTGCACCGCTGTCTCTTTGTTGGTGAGGTGTAGGACACCCCCATCTCCTTCAGTAATGGCCCGAGCTTCCTTTTGGCCACTGACCGAACCATAGCAGCTAGGGTGCCAATACATTTTGTGGGATTGAGTTTGGAAGCCATTCTGGAAATAGCCTTCCTCCGTGCTTCCGGAGTGGTGAAGTTGTGCAGCTGTTGGTTGGGTGTCCGAGGGCCTGCGTTGTCCGGAGTCCGGATGTTGTGGAGCAGTGTGCATGGAGTCCGAGGGCCTGGGTTTTCGGGGGGAGTCTCGGTCTCTGTCGCTTTCTTCGCCGCTGTTCCATCTTTCTTCTTCCAGTAGTACTGACGGTTCTTTTCTTTCTCTCTTCTCTTTCTTTGGGAAGACATAGAGGCCCGTCTTTTTTGTTGAGAAAGCCTGTTTCTTTCCCTCCGATCATCTTCTTCTTTCTCTGCCCTTCTGGTCTTAGGCTTGCTTGGCTGGGATGAACTTTCTTGCTGTGCACCTTTCTTTCTTTCTCTGTATGCCTTTTGTCGAAGTCTGTGCAGTTCTTTTTCATGGGCCTTTCCTTCTTCAGACCGGGAAGCTCTGTATGTGCGGCAATCCTCTTTGCGCTGAGCTATGTGCTGTCGGTAACGCTCAGGGTCAGACTCCTTGAGTTTCTCTATCCACTTTTTGTACCTCACGGTTGAACTAGGAATAGCCCCCTTTTCAACAGAACCTGAAACAAAAATCAAGTTTTAAACATTTTCTCTCTCTCCTAGAGTCCTACCATGTTTGGACAGAACATCACAATGTCAATCAATAGTGTATTTTTCCCCATTATTTGTGTTTGTTTTATAAACCAAGAATTTCTTAAACAGATAAGAAATAACCTTCAACCTAAATCATGTGTGAATGTGTATGCATGCATAAATGTGTATGCATGTGTATGCGTGCATGCGCCTGTGTGTGCATGTTTACGCATGTATGCATGTGTACGGTTGGTTGCATGCATGTGTTTGCGCATGTGTACGCGTGCATGCATGGTGTGTGCAAAGGTCGGATGAGCTGTCTCACAACCAGGTGATCTAGATCTGTGAAGCGCAACGCTACTTCTCCAGTGTGCCAAGGTCACGGTGACCACATTACGTTAGAAACAGCAACACCCTGAAACACAGACACGCGGCCGATCGCCATCTCGATCGATCCACCGAAACGACGCCAATGGCGATCGACCGCATGTCCGCGCCCCAAAATGTCGCCGCCTCCAACGCAATTTGGTCAAATATAGTTAGAATAGCCTAAATATATCATGTTCAAGAAGGGGATAACGATATATATGCTCATTTCTAAGCCATTTCGAAGACACTAGCGTCATTAGCGCTATTTCGGTAAATAGCATGACCGCTCTAAGTTGGCAATTTGCCTCGTCCCTGTTACACAAAACTAAAGTTTGCATCGTCACTCTGACAGAGAGCGAACTTCCCGGACTAAAGATGCCTCGTCACTCCGACACAAAATTGTTTCATGTCATAACAAACCATCGTTCTAACCTTCCGCATGTTATATGAAGACACGTGTTGTCAAACAGGTCAGAAATTATGAAGTGGTTTCAAACCCGCTCATCCATCATCATTTAACGAAATCTGCATCTTTAAACCATGAACTTCATCAATAAAATCATCCACCAGCTGTTGACTCGTCATACTTTGTTGTCTCGGCATTCATCCACAAATGATGACACAAATACAAAAACTCTTACCTCTTCGTTTGCGCTCCATTTTACCGCGTGTTCTTCGGTCAGCACTTCCGGCATATGTGTTAGAACGAAATTATGGATCGGGAACAGAAACGTTTCGAAGAAAATTCATCTTTTTTCGCTTTTGTTGATTCGGCATATTATGACGGAAATTTGACGGAAACTTTCCACATCCTACAACTCCTTAAAAAACGCATTGATTAATTTTCTGAGAATTATGACGATATTATCGATAACTTTACACCAATCCTGGATCCAATCCAATAAACCACGCCGACAATAGTTCATCTTATCGTACACTGAAAAATTCGTCTGCAATGACACGACGCCGTGACGAGGCAAAAGCGGATTTTCAAGCCAAATAAAATCATAATAGGTTGGTAACATTCAGTTCTAGTTGCTGGCAGTTGAGCATTAACTATTTTCTTGTCTAAAAACCACCGGATGTTAGAAAAAAAATGTGGGGTTCAAGAGAAAACGGAATCCTTTTCCTCTTGGTGAAAAATGTCACGTTTTGTAATGGCGGTTTTTCATGTTTCTCTTTAAATACATGCGGACCATTCACACACAAAAGCAACAATCGGAACAGATTTATTATATGTATATCTTTAATCTTTTCTCTACAATATGATATAAACGTAACATCATAAAAAGTTTGTAGTTTTTGTGTTATTTACACTCTACTGGACAACCATGCGCCATTGCCACCTTTTTAGAATTGCTCATATGCATGCCGACATATTAGGCCAACAAAAAAAAATGGTGTGGTTACGGTAACCCGACCTACCCTATTCTGGGGCGCCGACCCTACATCTTTTTATTGAAAATGTTGAAGTTTTTTTTAAAAACAAAGTTGTGGGTTGAGGGAGAGATCGCTCAGTCTAGTCTTGATCAGTGAGCTAAGGTACGATTGTCAGAGGATCCTAGGTTGCGCTTTGCTATATATACTGGTTTCCAGCCAAGGGAGAGCGGAACAGACAGTTGGAATCGTCTGAGTTTACTTTAGAGATAAATCGGGGTTAAAATAACTCGCCTTGCTTAGGCGTCCAGGGCCTGTCACTGATTATCGTGGCTCTCTGGCTATATTTTCATTGTTCTTATGGATACTGCATGGTCTTTTGACCAGGCTTAGTCTAGACCTAGTCTGTCTCTCTCTCTGTCTCTCTCTCTGTCTCTCTCTCTCTCTCTCTCTCTGTCTCTCTCTCTCTCTCTCTCTCTCTCTCTCTCTGTGTCTCTATCTCTGTCTGTCTGTCTGTCTGTCTCTCTCTCTCTCTCTCTCTTTCTCTTTCTCTTTCTTTCTCTCTTTCTCACCTTCCCTCTATATGTGTGTGTGTGCGTGTGTGTGTGTGTGTGTTTGTGTGTGTGTGTGTGTGTGTGTGTGTGTGTATTTCATGGTTGTTTTATCCAACATGCACTGTACTGAAAACAGAGCTGCCAACCCACCATCATGCCAAAGAGTAGCATCCAGAGCTTTTTGGAGTAGCATTTAAGAAATAGGCGTAGCACACACGCAAAAGAAGGAAAATGGCGATGTTAGAGCAGGCGCGAAGCGCTGAACAGACAGCGTGAAGCGGGGGTGGGGGAGGGGGGGTGTTGACTGTGAAGGTGGTGAGCGCTGAACCGACGGCGTGAAGGGGGGGGGGGGGGGGCGGGATGGGAGGGGGGTTCTACGTGACAGTCAAAAGTTCAGTTCGAGGCTTTGAAAAATCGTAGTTTTTCCCGGACGATGGTAGCAAGCATGTCGAAATCGTAGCATGCTACGCCTAAATCGTAGCACTTGGCAGCTATGTGAAAATCATAGGCTTGATCACTTCAAGTTCCTGGAGGATATATGGTAAGCAAATTTTTTTGGAAGAGGTTCCATAGCCGTGTCACGCTTGTAACTTATAATCTTTGGTGTGGTCAAGGGGGAAGTAACTCTTCACTTGCATTGCCACTTCACAATTTTTTTATTATTTTTTTTGTCTCCCTGACTGACTGTGGAGTATCATGTGTGCAAACCAAAAGCTGCATTTTTAAAATTGTCGGTCCGCGCAAAAAATACGCACAGTTTAAAAAAAATACGCATATCTGAACCAGTGAGTACGCTGAGGCAAAATTTGGGGTACCCAGGTCTGGATTTGGACTGTGGAGGGGAATTGTTGTGTGATTTGGACTGTGGAGGGCAAGTGTTTTGTGATTTTGCCTGTGGAGAGAAGGGTTGGTGGTTTGTGCTGTAAGCTGAAGGGTGGTGAGTTGAGATACGGATGTGAAGGTTTTGTGACTTGGACTGTGGCGGGGGAAAGTGGTTGGGGTTTGGACTGTGGCGGTGAAGTATTTGGTGTTTGGACTGTGGCGGTGAAGTATTTGGGATTTGGACTGTGGAGGTGAAGTGGTTGGGGCTTGGACTGTGGCGGTGAAGTATTTGGGTGTTTGGACTGTGGAGGGGAAGGGTTTTGTGATTTGGACTGTGGAGGGGAAGTGTTGTGTGATTTAGACTGTGGAGGGGAAGGGTTGTGTGATTTGGACTGTGGAGGGGAAGGGTTTTGTGATTTGGACTGTGGAGGGGAAGGGTTGTGTGACTTGGACTGTGGAGGGGAAGTGTTGTGTGATTTGGACTGTGGCGGTGAAGTATTTGGTGTTTGGACTGTGGTGGTGAAGTGTTGTGTGATTTGGACTGTGGAGGGGAAGTGTTGTGTGATTTGGACTGTGGAGGGGAAGTGTTTTGTGATTTGGACTGTGGAGGGGAAGTGTTTTGTGATTTGTGCAGTGGAGGTGAAGGGTTTTGTGATTTATGTAGTGGAGGTGTAGGGTTTGCAATTTGTATTGTGGATGGGAAGTCGGTGTGTGGAATTGTTTCTTGTGTCCCTATGTGCATTAAATCCTTGGTTATTCATTTATCCTTGCTTGCGTGGTCTGTGTCGTGTTTGTCTCACCCCAAGTAGCCCAGGGGTAGGAAGTGCTTTCCCTTATAGCGTCAAGGGTTTGTGTGTACTACCCACCACCAAAAAGCAGCTCTTGACATAAGGGAATATCCGTTGTCTGTTCACACACTTATTTCCAAGTCGAGTATTTTTTATTTGGTTTCCACGAGAGAAAAAAAAGTTATTAAAAAAAAAAGTTATTGCCTACCTACCTACCCTATTTTTTTGGCTATGTTACCTTAACCACACCATTTTTTTTTTTTGGCCTTATCATATAGATGGACTCTACTGTATAAGCCGAAATGCTCGATTTCATTAAACTGCCAGAGGCCATCATAAAACGTGCATTGATTTCAATTGCATGTGAATAATCAATTTGACAGGGGTACCAAACTTAAATATCAGTCGAAATCATTCTACGGATAGAGTTAGAAGTTGGGCTCTTTACTACCGTTTGGCGTTTAGGCTTTAGCCAACTTTAGGACCGCGCATCACTCATCAG
>JAWQFJ010001714.1:99974-141663 GCA_034096865.1 Theodoxus fluviatilis
TCTCCATACCTGTCAAACTACTAAGGCTGCTTGCCAAGTTAGATTTTGCATGCCATAACCATATGTTTGAACTTGAAAAACTCCAAGAAATACATGAAAATGCACTCAATGCGATGTTTAGCACTAAAACACTATAACACATGCAACCCACATGTGCACATACACTTGCACACACACACACACACACACACACACACACACACAAACACACACATACACACACACACATACACACACACACACGCACAAACCAAGCAATCAGCCTTTTTTCCACAAACAAGGAGCAAAACAATACAATGGAAGCTTAACTACACTTTTTACTCTGGGTTAACATGAGTCACTGATTGCCTGATCTTAGCTTGGTCGACAGCAAAGGGAGCTAATCTGGGTAAGCCTCGCTGACGCAGGCCTCCCAGATAAGCACAAATTCCCGCGGAGTGCTCTCCCCTTACTCCTATATAAGCCCGTGCCTAGGGCAACCCGTCAGTTCACTTCTTAGCTGGAAGGTCGACGCAACTACAGAAGCTACGCGAATAATATGGGGAAGAGAAACCGCTACAGGGCGGACGAACGGCGGTCTAGGGACGAGCGTTCAGTGGGGCGGCGCCGCCGTAGCGAGCGTTCTCGGTCCTCTTCCTCGACGCGACATAGCAGACGACGCGTAAGGGAGGAACCTCGTTTTCGCTCTCGCAGTCGCCATGTGTGCGAGGAGCCTCGTTTTCGCTCTCGCAGTCGCCATAGGCATTCTTCCCCTCCCTCGTCGGATGAGTATAGTTCTGGTGCTCCACGTGGCTCGCCTGAGGCGCGAGAAGGCTTTCTACCTTCCCAAGTGGAAAGGAGCGACCTCCTTCATCAGGAAGAGGGCGCTCACACCGGCGACAGTTCAGCGGTGGGTTCTACTCTGGTGCGAGGTGGGTGGAATTTCATTGTCGCCTCGACTCCTCCCGAACAATTCGCCGCGCGACCAGAGGGTGGCGTCAGGAAGATAGGCGCTCCCAGTGCGCGAGACGTTTCCACCGCTTTCCACCCTGTTCCCAAGCAGGCTGCAGACCTTCATGAGCAGTTTTCTTTGGCGGTTCATCAGGGACATCTGTCGTCCAATTCCGGCTTGATTACCGGCACGGCGTTGGAATTTTCCCCGAAAAGCTATGCCCCAGATTTTCAGCTTTGGTCTACCGGCTCTCGCCGGTATGACCCGTTCTCGCTTGCTCCTAACGCGCACCTCAAGTTGGAACTGACGGACAGGTCTCTGCGCACGTTGGAATCTGCTGCCTTGCATCAATTCCAGGTCTCCTCATATGCTTACATGCTTGCGCAGGCTCAGCAGTACGTGTTAGAGGACGGCTTTTCCTCTGAGCAGCAGATGGCGGATTTTTTCCAAGCAAACCAGGCCTTGCAAGAGGCCTCTAATCACTTATTGGTCCTGTCTTCACAGTCTCTGACGAACTTCAACCTCTTGAGAAGAGATATGCTGCTCGCTACCCAGACAGATGTTTCCAGAGATGCCACTTGCCTTCGCAAATCTCGCCTCTCTTCTCTATCGTCTGACAGAGTCTTTGGCCAGGAAGCTCAGGCTGCCCTGGATGAGCATCAGAATTCAGCGGCCACCATCAGCACCAAGATCTTGTCCTCCCGTAAGCGTCGGGATTCCAAGTTTTCAGCCAGGACTTCCTTCAAGTCGGCTCAGAACTTTTCCTTTCGTGGCCAACGTTCCGGAAGATATTCCTACAGCAACAGGCGTGGAAGGTACACCTACCGAGGAGGACGTGGCGGTAAGGCCTCTTCAACTGTCACTGCCATCAAATAGCAATCCACTCCCAGCCTCAGTCCCAGCCCCAGGTCCTGTCGGAGGTCGCCTAGCCCTCTTCCACCAAAGATGGATGGCCCTTTTCCCCGAAGCAACGTGGTCTCTCAGAGTGGTGAAGGAGGGTGCTCGAATTTCCTTCACGTACCCACCTCCCCTTTCCTCCTCCCCTCGTTGGATTCAGTTACCCAGAGATCCGCTGAGGGCAGCTGCTTTGAGACAGGAGGTGGATGCGTTATTGCGGAAGGGGGCGATCGAGGAAGTGCACAACACGTCTCTCCCTGCCTTTTATTCCCACCTCTTCGTCGTACCGAAGCCAGGCGGGCGATGGAGACCGGTGATAGACCTTTCCAGGCTGCTCAACAGACACATCGACATTCCGCACTTCAGGATGGAAACCACGAGGGCTGTGAGGCGGTCAGTGCGCCCGGGAGATTTTGCAGTCAGTATAGACCTGTCAGACGCCTACCTGCACGTGCCCATGCACAGGTCCACTCGCAAGTGGCTGAGATTTGCCATAGACGGCAAGGTTTACGTTTTTCGTTCTCTCCCATTCGGTCTCAGCACGAGTCCATGGATTTTCACCCGTCTACTCGACACAGTGGTAGAGTACGTGCGCCGAGAGACGGCGTCAGAAGTGTCGAATTATCTGGACGACATTTTACAGAAGAACTCGAACCCTGCAACTCTCTCCGCGGATCTCCAGTTGCTCTTAAACATACTGCAGAGTCTGGGGTTTTTGGTGAATGTTGCGAAGTCAGACCTTCAACCCTCGCAGGTATTCACTCATCTGGGAATGCACTTCGATACAGCAGCTGGAATAGTGAGACTGCCGCAGAAGAGAGTGGTCAAGCTGACAGAGGCGGTGCAGCAGCTCCGTGCGTCGGACATCTCCTCCCCCAGATTTATCTCGAAGGTGATCGGGATGTGCATGGCAGCAGGGGAGTTGATTCCTTTGGGGCGACTCTTCGTGAGACCCATACAGTGGGCTCTGAGCGATCTTTGGCAACAGAGCGACGGCTTGTGGGATCAGCGCCTGGTCGTGTCCGAGACTCTACGCCACGCCCTGCAGCCTTGGACGAATCAGTCATGGCTAAGGACGGGCGTGCCGTTGCAGATGCAGACTGCCACCATTTCCTTGTGCACAGACGCATCAATGACTGCTTGGGGCGCGCACCTCCTCCCAGACTTCCAGGTCTGCTCAGGACAGTGGACAGCAGAAGAACGTTGCCGGCATATCAACGATCTGGAAATGATGGCAGTGATAAATGCTCTGGGCATGTGGAAGGACAGGCTGCAGGGTCATGTCGTGATGGTGCTAACCGACAACACATCAGTGGTGGCTCACATCAAGAATCAAGGAGGCACCCACTCTCGTTCCCTCTGTTTGCTCACGATGAATCTGTTACAGTTTGCCCATGCAGCAGGTATTCAGCTACTGGTGCGGCACATTCCCGGGCGTTTGAACGTGATGGCAGACGGGCTGTCTCGGTCGCACGCTCTTCCAACAGAGTGGACGCTGCACCCGGCCGTGTTTGCCAGGATTCATCAGCTTTTCCAGCTATGTCAATCGACCTGTTTGCAACAAGATTCAACAACAGGTTGCCGAGGTATGTGTCCCCTGTGCCAGATGCAGCAGCTGTGTCTGTAGACGCCCTTTCGATGGACTGGACAGGTCTGGACCTGTATGCGTTTCCCCCTCTGCCTCTCATTGCGCAAGTGGTTCGACGTCTGGAGCAGTTCCGCTGCGAGATGACTTTAGTAGCTCCACTCAGGTGGAACAAGTCATGGATTTCTCTGCTGCTTCTCCGCTCAGTTCAGATTCCGAGGAAATTGCCGTGCAGAGCAGACTTACTGAGCCAGCCGGGCTCCAACATCGTTCACCCGGACATCGAAGGTCTGAACCTTCACATATTCAGACTATCAGGAGGGCAGTTGAGGGCAGAGGATTCTCAGACGCTGTGGTCAAGAGAGTCACTAGGGATCGCAGGGCCTCCACTTTAAATGTGTACGATGCCAAGTGGAGAGGGCTTGATCAATGGTGCCAGTTGAGGGGCGTGGACCCGTTTGCCTTGACTCCAGCCCGTCTTGCAGATTTTCTCTTGTTCCTCTTTGAGGTCAAGAAGTTGCAGCCTTCTACAATAAAGGGCTATCGGTCTGCTATAGCCCGCGTATACAGTTTGTGTGGGTTACCCGACCCGGGGGCTGATCGGGACATCACCCGTCTGTTAAACAATTTCAGTTTAACCCGACCCAGATCAGTACGTTTGTTTCCTAAGTGGAATATTGATCTTGTACTGGAATTTTTGGCTCATGAGCCTTTTGAGCCGCTGGAAGAAGCCTCCTTTGACAGACTTACCAAGAAGACTGTGTTTTTGATCACTTTGGCCACTGCGGGCCGTGTAAGTGAGATTCATGCCCTGTCAGCCAGGAGGGAGTGTCTGAGGTTCAACCAGAACGGCTCTGTGTCACTGCTCACCTTCCCGGGTTTCATCGCCAAGAACAGGTTACCAGAGGTTGGTAGTCAGCAGTACACGTTACAGCCTCTTGAAGACGTGACCTTCTGCCCAGTCCGAGCGCTGTCCTGCTACGTAGAGCGCACTAAGGACGCCAGGACGTCGGATGATCCGTTGTTTCTCCCGCTGCATGGCGCAGCAAGAACATCTCCGCAGCTGATCTCCTCATGGATCAAGTCCCTTATTGAGGAAGCGTATCAGAGGGCCGCGGAGCTTTCCAGGAGAGAAGACGCAGCGGATACCCCTTCAGAGGGGCGGACCCTGCGCAGGGGAACAGGAGAGTCAGTGGAGACTGACCCCACTTCTTCAGTGGGATCTCCTAGTTCCCCGGGAGCAGACCGGCCGGAGGGCTCGAGAGCTGCTACCCATCGGAGCGGAGCGTCGGGTTTAGTACCGGAGGATTCACCTGTCTCAGGGATCAGGGATGTTTCAGAACAGTCCCCTGATCTACACCGACCCGCTCACGAGCTGCGGGCCATTGCTGCATCTTTGGCCCTTTACAGAGGAGCAGCTTTGGCGGACGTCACCAAGTCAGTTGGTTGGTCGTCCGCCAGCACCTTCGGACGCTTTTACCTGAGACACATGGCCGGCGAGCATAGCGTCCGAGTGCACCATCTCCTGCGCCTGCCAGCGGAGGCTCTTGGGCGGCGCAGTTTGTCTCCCTGACCAGCATCTTCTTAGCTCCCTTTGCTGTCCTTCAACTTGTGCAGTGGTATGGTACAAGTCCTTAACCTCCTTCTCTTGTTTAACACCTATATTAATTCTTAGGGCGCTGGTCAGCGGAGCGAGTTCTTACCTCCTTACCCGCCTCCTTTTCGGAATTCGGCAATCAGTGACTCATGTTAACCCAGAGTAAAAGGTAATTTTTATCCTAAAATTAGTTTTAGGAGGGTTAACATGAGTCACTGTGGGAGACCCTCTCAACCTGCCCCGCAAGGAGGAGCTCGCCAAGCACTTGAAGAAGTGAACTGACGGGTTGCCCTAGGCACGGGCCTATATAGGAGTAAGGGGAGAGCACTCCGCGGGAATTTGTGCTTATCTGGGAGGCCTGCGTCAGCGAGGCTTACCCAGATTAGCTCCCTTTGCTGTCGACCAAGCTAAGATCAGGCAATCAGTGACTCATGTTAACCCTCCTAAAACTAATTTTAGGATAAAAATTACCTTTTTCAAGAGATACCCAAGAAAAGGCCAGAAAGAAACACTTGCTTGAATCAATGTTTCACAGTTCACAGTAATTTATTTCGCCAAGTGACATCATTTAAAAAACGAGCACGAGGAAAACTAAGCGATGAAGGCTAAAAGAAACAAAACAAAAAGCCAAACGCACGCATCGCTTACACACCCTAAACAACAAACAACTAAGCAATAAACACCATCACATTCAGTGACACAATATACTCTTAGCAAAAAAGATTCTTGTGCAACTAGGAAAAAAAAAGTGCTTGTGTGATGACTGCTTTTTCCACTTGATCAATTACCACAGGATTAGTTCACTATTGATTTTCCTTCTGACAAACCTTTGCTGTCATTTTTGATTATTTTGGGGGGGAAAAAGAGAAAAAAAACAAGATCCACAACTTATGTCATAGGACTTTGAAAGTCGTATAAATTTCATGAGAATATATATGCGAAAAATGTAAAACTTGACAGGTATGAATCTGTGAATGAAAAAAATGTTCTTGCAGAGCAGACAGGTTGCTGATAAAAACTATCGTTAATATTGTTGTTTGTTTGTGTGTTTTTTATCATTAACTATTAAGCGTGCACCTGCTTTTTGCCTAAATGCCTTGTGTTTAATCAAAGGTGTTCATAAGTTGCAGGAAATACTACTTCTTCTTTTTGTGTGTGATGAAGCTGGTCAGAATTGTCACCCTGTGTTTTTCAGAATTATTTATACTTATAGAGACTATATCATGCAGATGTGATGGTTTATTAAAGAAAGATAGGTAGTTAAGATGACACATAGAGGTCATATAAAGTCACAAACTGAAGGTCGGACTGTTTTGAGAACAAGTGTTTTACCCTGTAGAACATATGAAGTTTCTTTCCTGAAACTATGCATGAAAAAAGTCATGAAAAGGTTATCACAAATCTCTTTTCCCTTTTTGTATTGTCATGTTAGATGCTGAATATGGTGAACATGACAGAATCTCAGGAGCCATGCATTAATGCCATTTTGTTCTTTCTGAGTGAATGCTTAAACATTTTGCACTGTAAATTGAGCCTCATTATGTCATGCTGTTAGCGTTATTCATGTTATTTTCTCGTACACATGCTGAAAATTCTTCTTGCTCCATAGTGTCTCACTTCTGCCACAGATCAAGTACCGAGGGAGGAAGCTGGAGTACTGGAAGTCTCTGTGGATGAGAAAGCAAAGAGCAGGAAGCCCCTACGCTTCTGTAAGTCGTAGTGCCATGTCCAGTCATCTGGGACACCCGTCAGACCTCATGAGCAGTAATACACCATCCAGAGAACTATAGTTGTCTGGAGACACCCGTCAGATCTCATGAACAGTAATACACAATCCAGAGAACTATAGTTGTCTGGAGGCACTCGTCAGATCTCATGAACAGTAATACACCATCCAGAGATAGTTGTCTGGAGACACCAGTCAGATCTCATGAACAGTAATACACCATCCAGAGATAGTTGTCTGGGGACACCCGTCAGATCTCATGAACAGTAATACACCATCCAGAGATAGATGTCTGGAGACACCAGTCAGATCTCATGAACCGTAATACACCATCCAGAGATAGTTGTCTGGAGACACCAGTCAGATCTCATGAACAGTAATACACCATCCAGAGATAGTTATCTGGGGACACCAGTCAGATCTCATGAACCGTAATACACCATCCAGAGATAGTTATCTGGGGACACCAGTCAGATCTCAAGAACAGTAATACACCATCCAGAGAACTCTAGTTGTCTGGAGATACTCGTCAGACCTCATGAACAGTAATACACCATCCAGAGATAGTTGTCTGGAGACACCAGTCAGATCTCATGAACAGTAATACACCATCCAGAGATAGTTGTCTGGAGACACCAGTCAGATCTCATGAACAGTAATACACCATCCAGATATAGTTGTCTGGAGACACCTGTCAGACCTCATGAACAGTAATACACCATCCAGATATAGTTGTCTGGAGACACCAGTCAGATCTCATGAACAGTAATACACCATCCAGAGATAGTTGTCTGGAGACATCAGTCAGATCTCATGAACAGTAATACACCATCCAGAGATAGTTGTCTGGGGACAACAGTCAGATCTCATGAACAGTAATACACCATCCAGAGATAGTTGTCTGGAGACACTCGTCAGATCTCATGAACAGTAATACACCATCCAGAGATAGTTGTCTGGAGACACTCGTCAGATCTCATGAACAGTAATACACCATCCAGAGATAGTTGTCTGGAGACACCTGTCAGACCTCATGAACAGTAATACACCATCCAGAGATAGTTGTCTGGAGACACCAGTCAGACCTCATGAACAGTAATACACCATCCAGAGATAGTTGTCTGGAGACACCAGTCAGACCTCATGAACAGTAATACACCATCCAGAGATAGTTGTCTGGGGACAACAGTCAGATCTCATGAACAGTAATACACCATCCAGAGATAGTTGTCTGGAGACACCAGTCAGACCTCATGAACAGTAATACACCATCCAGAGATAGTTGTCTGGAGACACCAGTCAGATCTCATGAACAGTAATACACCATCCAGAGATAGTTGTCTGGAGACACCAGTCAGATCTCATGAACAGTAATACACCATCCAGAGATAGTTGTCTGGAGACACTCGTCAGACCTCATGAACAGTAATACACCATCCAGAGATAGTTGTCTGGAGACACCTGTCAGATCTCATGAACAGTAATACACCATCCAGAGATAGTTGTCTGGAGACACTCGTCAGATCTCATGAACAGTAATACACCATCCAGAGATAGTTGTCTGGGGACACCAGTCAGATCTCATGAACAGTAATACACCATCCAGAGATAGTTGTCTGGAGACACCAGTCAGACCTCATGAACAGTAATACACCATCCAGAGATAGTTGTCTGGAGACACTCGTCAGATCTCATGAACAGTAATACACCATCCAGAGATAGTTGTCTGGAGACACTCGTCAGATCTCATGAACAGTAATACACCATCCAGAGATAGTTGTCTGGAGACACTCGTCAGATCTCATGAACAGTAATACACCATCCAGAGATAGTTGTCTGGAGACACCTGTCAGATCTCATGAACAGTAATACACCATCCAGAGATAGTTGTCTGGAGACACCAGTCAGATCTCATGAACAGTAATACACCATCCAGAGATAGTTGTCTGGAGACACTCGTCAGACCTCATGAACAGTAATACACCATCCAGAGATAGTTGTCTGGAGACACCTGTCAGATCTCATGAACAGTAATACACCATCCAGAGAATTATAGTTGTCTGGAGACACCAGTCAGATCTCATGAACAGTAATACACCATCCAGAGATAGTTGTCTGGAGACACCTGTCAGATCTCATGAACAGTAATACACCATCCAGAGATAGTTGTCTGGAGACACCTGTCAGATCTCATGAACAGTAATACACCATGCAGAGAATTATAGTTGTCTGGAGACACTCGTCAGATCTCATGAACAGTAATACACCATCCAGAGATAGTTGTCTGGAGACACCAGTCAGATCTCATGAACAGTAATACACCATCCAGAGATAGTTGTCTGGGGACACCTGTCAGATCTCATTAACAATTCTACACCATCCAGAAATAACTGTGGTTGTCAGGGAAACTTCTTTCATGCATGCCCCCGAGGAGGACACAGATATACATAGCCATGGATGATCCTCATTCATAGGTCAAGGACTGGCACAAAGTACCAGAAATGCCTCGGAAATGTGACTCGCTCCCAACTCTCAAAGAGAATTTGAAGATTTTTAAAAATAGAAATGCAAATCTGAATTTTCTGCATTTTGAGTGTAGATGGGATGAGATTACAAGATACAAGAAATTTTATTGTCCTCATTGTTACAAGGAAATTTGTTTTGTCGGTGGCAAAATCGTAATACACACATACAAAAACAGAAACGTACAAGAAGTTCAACACTACTTAACTCATTCACAGCGCTCAAGTTATGGAGTCCACACACTAATCATAGGCCATGAAATAAAATAGCATGCAATTGTATCATAAATTATTTTTCTAACAATTATAATAACAGCATGTTACTTCATCACAAATCTAACCATTGTAGATATACATACTGAACACACGCATCAGATGTAGTAAACAGAAAGACACAATAAGATAGGACACATTTAGCGCTACATCATAGGTAATTCATTTGATAGAGAAACAATCTACACCGCAACAAATAATCACAGAAGGAACAAGAGACACAAGCATGCACATCAAACAACCATCATCCCACAATCACACATACTCGATCTTCAACCATAACACATGTACAAGCCCCCACCCCCCCACCCCCCACCCCCCCACATCATGTTCTTCATCCTGCATCACAACACAATCACAGGAAAGACCAACAAGAGACAGGCATGCACATCAACAACCACACTCACACAGCATACATACACAATCAACGCATAATGCATGCACTCCACCCCACCCACCCACCCCCACACACACACTCACATGTTCATCCTTGTTGGCACTGAGATAGTTCACACCGTTCATAGTCCTTCCTGTCACAGTTCACAGCACTACAAGTCGTCATAGTCCCAGTTTACATTACTCCAATCCTCCGTCATAAGTCACATTAATCCTGGTCACATAGTCACAGCTCTCATCACTTATCCTCACAGTCGCAGTTCACATCACCCACTCTTCAGTCACAGTTCACGTCACTCCTGGTCCCACAGTCTCGTCAAGTCTCACAACAATCTTCATGCATCCTACCCATAAATTCACCGGGACTCGTTGAAGAGACGGATGGCTGTCGGGAGGAACGAATCCCTCACACGGTTTGCCCTGGCAGGCCAGCACCTCAGGCCACGTGAGGACTCACGAGTGGGTTCGCATGACGCGAATGCCTGGTGCAGAGGGTGGCGGTCGTCGGAACGAATCTTGCCCATCTTCCTCATAGCCACACTGGGGTAACGATCACTGAGAGGCTGGAGGTCCGAGCCCATGATGGCTCCGGCATTCTCCACGACCTTCTCCAGCCTCTCCATGTCGCCCTTCCTCACACCTGCTGTGGTAGCACAGCTGGTTGAAGGAGACGACGCTATGAATCGTCGCCTGGTAGAAGAGGTGGAGAATCTCAGGGTTGACGCGGAACTGCCGCAGCTTTCTCATGAACCAAAGCCTCTGGTTCGCCCTGTTGCACACGGCGTCCACGTTCGGAGACCAGTCGAGCTGGTTGTCGATGATGGTGCCCAGATACTTGTAGGTATCAACCATCTCGACTGGTTCGCCCTTGATGACGATGGGATCGACAGTGGTCTTGTTGTCTCGTCGAAAGTCCATGACGAGCTCCTTGGTCTTGGTCACGTTCATCTCCAGGAAGTTGTCGTCGCACCACTTCACCAGTTCCTCCATGGCGTTTCTGTACGCCGATTCGTCGTTCTTTAGGATGAGACATAAAAAACAAATACGAACATTCATTGTAGCAATCTTGTGTCTTAGTCTTTTATTTTCACAGAATGATTAGAAAAAGGGCTCCAAGGAAGAACTTGCTCGTAGTATATTGGAAGAGCTGCACTGCAGAAGAATTTGAAAGATGGTTTCATCTCTTGGATCAGTGTACGTTTATCTGGAATATTGCTTTAATAAAGCCAACTAAGCTGAAGAGTGAAGGAGTTAGAGGCAAGATTCTCCCTTGCTGTTATGTTGTTTTCTTCACATCTTCACAGCCAGGAAGGAGTAAAATGATGCCTGGGAGCAGTGAGGCACACCTGTTGTGTCTCTCAGTAAATCGTGATTCAGCGGCAACCAAGTATCAGGTGGACAAACTTCCCTGGAGGCGGAGATGGGGAGCTCCGTGGCGGAGTGGGTAGCTGGGTGAATCAGCTGCAACCAAGTGTCAAGCGGACAAGCTTCCCTGGAGGCGGAGATGGGGAGCTCCGTGGCGGAGTGGGTAGCACCCTTGATCTGCATTTACTTGCAGCTAGTGGGTGCAGCGTTCAAAGCTGGGCACACCTTAGAGTTTTGTGTCCTTGACCTTGAGCAAGGTGCTTTATTATTGTTTCTCCCCATCCAGGAGTAAAACGGGTACCTGTGAGGGCTGAAATGGAAAACTGCATAAGCTAACTTTGGCACGTTTATCTGAAGCCTGGTTGCATGCTCGCCAGGGAGTAGAGGTGGTGTTTGAGTGAGAAATTGAGTAGCCTGTTAATCAGGGGGTAGAGGTGGTGTTTGAGTGAGAAATTGAGTAGCCTGTTAATCAGGGGGTAGAGGTGGTGTTTGAGTGAGAAATTGAGTAGCCTGTTAATCAGGGGGTAGAGGTGGTGTTTGAGTGAGAAATTGAGTAGCCTGTTAATCAGGGGGTAGAGGTGGTGTTTGAGTGAGAAATTGAGTAGCCTGTTAATCAGGGGGTAGAGATGGTGTTTGAGTGAGAAATTGAGTAGCCTGTTAATCAGGGGGTAGAGGTGGTGTTTGAGTGAGAAATTGAGTAGCCTGTTAATCAGGGGGTAGAGGTGGTGTTTGAGTGAGAAATTGAGTAGCCTGTTAATCAGGGGGTAGAGATGGTGTTTGAGTGAGAAATTGAGTAGCCTGTTAATCAGGGGGTAGAGGTGGTGTTTGAGTGAGAAATTGAGTAGCCTGTTAATCAGGGGGTAGAGGTGGTGTTTGAGTGAGAAATTGAGTAGCCTGTTAATCAGGGGGTAGAGATGGTGTTTGAGTGAGAAATTGAGTAGCCTGTTAATCAGGGGGTATACGTGTGCAGTTTGAGCATCCATCAATGGGTGGAAAGAGCACCTATACCTTTTACCAAAAATGTGATCTGCTTGGGTTAGGGCAGTGAAGAATTCACAAAGAGACCCATAGATCAGGGGGGCAAAGGTTAAAGTGTTCGGAGTCTCAAATCATTAGAAGAACTCCAATATTTATGGTTTATACGCAGAATATGTAACAGTACGCTTCTGCTTTGTTCTAAACTAATAATTGTCAGTGATGTTAATTTTCCTTATACAGCGCTCCCTTCATTTTCAGTCCCCCTCCTCCTTTGGTGGAGAGAATGGCTTCTTTGGTGAGAATGGGGGTCGCGTCAACACCCCCAAACTGCTGGAGGAAATGCGGGCAGATTTGTCCACCCCTGACGCCAGTTTGTCCTCCCTTTCCCATTCTGCCCACATTGGCACCGCCCTATCCATCACCAACGGCTCTGCCTCGCACTCCACACAGTAAGTTTTCTTTGTCTAGAGTGTCTATTGCTGTCCATCACCAACGGCTCTGCCTCGCACTCCACACAGTAATTTTTCTTTGTCTAGAGTATCTATTGCTGTCCATCACCAACGGCTCTGCCTCGCACTCCACACAGTAAGTTTTCTTTGTCTAGTGTGTCTATTGCTGTCCATCACCAAGGGTTCTACTGTACAGACAGCACAGTGAGTTCTTTGTCTAACTGTTCTTTCTAGCTATCTATGTAGATACTCTGTCAGTGATGGCTCTGCCTCACATACACCTCCTATGTAGATACTCTGTCAGTGATGACTCCGCCTCACATACACCTCCTATGTAGATACTCTGTCACTGATGGCTCCGCCTCACATACACCTCCTATGTAGATACTCTGTCAGTGATGGCTCTGCCTCACATACACCTCCTATGTAGATACTCTGTCAGTGATGGCTCTGCCTCACATACACCTCCTATGTAGATACTCTGTCAGGGATGGCTCTGCCTCACATACACCTCCTATGTAGATACTCTGTCACTGATGGCTCTGCCTCACACACACCTCCTATGTAGATACTCTGTCAGGGATGGCTCTGCCTCACATACACCTCCTATGTAGATACTCTGTCAGGGATGGCTCTGCCTCACATACACCTCCTATGTAGATACTCTGTCAGGGATGGCTCTGCCTCACATACACCTCCTATGTAGATACTCTGTCAGTGATGGCTCTGCCTCACATACACCTCCTATGTAGATACTCTATCAGTGATGGCTCCGCCTCACATACACCTATGTAGATACTCTGTCACTGATGGCTCTGCCTCACATACACCTCCTATGTAGATACTCTGTCACTGATGGCTCTGCCTCACATACACCTCCTATGTAGATACTCTGTCAGTGATGGCTCCGCCTCACATACACTTCCTATGTAGATACTCTGTGACTGATGGCTCCGCCTCACATACACCTCCTATGTAGATACTCTGTCACTGATGGCTCCGCCTCACATACACCTCCTATGTAGATACTCTGTCAGTGATGGCTCTGCGACACATACACCTCCTATGTAGATACTCTGTCAGGGATGGCTCTGCCTCACATACACCTCCTATGTAGATACTCTGTCAGGGATGGCTCCGCCTCACATACACCTCCTATGTAGATACTCTGTCAGTGATGGCTCTGCCTCACATACACCTCCTATGTAGATACTCTATCAGTGATGGCTCTGCCTCACATACACCTCCTATGTAGATACTCTGTCAGTGATGGCTCCGCCTCACATACACCTCCTATGTAGATACTCTGTCAGTGATGGCTCTGCCTCACATACACCTCCTATGTAGATACTCTGTCAGTGATGGCTCTGCCTCACATACACCTCCTATGTAGATACTCTGTCAGTGATGGCTCCGCCTCACATACACCTCCTATGTAGATACTCTGTCAGTGATGGCTCCGCCTCACATACACCTCCTATGTAGATACTCTGTCAGTGATGGCTCCGCCTCACATACACCTCCTATGTAGATACTCTGTCAGTGATGGCTCTGCCTCACATACACCTCCTATGTAGATACTCTGTCAGTGATGGCTCTGCCTCACACACACCTCCTATGTAGATACTCTGTCAGTGATGGCTCTGCCTCACATACACCTCCTATGTAGATACTCTGTCAGGGATGGCTCTGCGACACATACACCTCCTATGTAGATACTCTGTCAGGGATGGCTCCGCCTCACATACACCTCCTATGTAGATACTCTGTCAGGGATGGCTCTGCCTCACATACACCTCCTATGTAGATACTCTGTCAGGGATGGCTCCGCCTCACATACACCTCCTATGTAGATACTCTGTTAGGGATGGCTCTGCCTCACATACACCTCCTATAGATACTCTATCAGGGATGGCTCTGCCTCACATACACCTCCTATGTAGATACTCTGTCAGTGATGGCTCCGCCTCACATACACCTCCTATGTAGATACTCTGTCAGGGATGGCTCCGCCTCACATACACCTCCTATGTAGATACTCTGTCAGGGATGGCTCTGCCTCACATACACCTCCTATGTAGATACTCTGTCAGTGATGGCTCCGCCTCACATACACCTCCTATGTAGATACTCTGTTAGGGATGGCTCTGCCTCACATACACCTCCTATAGATACTCTATCAGGGATGGCTCTGCCTCACATACACCTCCTATGTAGATACTCTGTCAGTGATGGCTCCGCCTCACATACACCTCCTATGTAGATACTCTGTCAGGGATGGCTCCGCCTCACATACACCTCCTATGTAGATACTCTGTCAGTGATGGCTCTGCCTCACATACACTTCCTATGTAGATACTCTGACAGGGATGGCTTCGCCTCACATACACCTCCTATGTAGATACTCTGTCAGGGATGGTTCTGCCTCACATACACCTCCTATGTAGATACTCTGTCAGGGATGGCTCTGCCTCACATACACCTCCTATGTAGATACTCTGTCAGGGATGGCTCTGCCTCACATACACCTCCTATGTAGATACTCTGTCAGGGATGGCTCTGCCTCACATACACCTCCTATGTAGATACTCTGTCAGGGATGGCTCTGCCTCACATACACCTCCTATGTAGATACTCTGTCAGGGATGGCTCTGCCTCACATACACCTCCTATGTAGATACTCGGTCACTGATGGCTCCGCCTCACATACACCTCCTATGTAGATACTCTGTCAGGGATGGCTCTGCCTCACATACACCTCCTATGTAGATACTCTGTCAGGGATGGCTCTGCCTCACATACACCTCCTATGTAGATACTCTGTCAGGGATGGCTCCGCCTCACATACACCTCCTATGTAGATACTCTGTCACTGATGGCTCTGCCTCACATACACCTCCTATGTAGATACTCTGTCAGGGATGGCTCTGCCTCACATACACCTCCTATGTAGATACTCTGTCAGTGATCGCTCCGCCTCACATACACCTCCTATGTAGATACTCTGTCACTGATGGCTCTGCCTCACATACACCTCCTATGTAGATACTCTGTCAGTGATGGCTCTGCCTCACACACACCTCCTATGTAGATACTCTGTCAGTGATGGCTCTGCCTCACACACACCTCCTATGTAGATACTCTGTCAGTGATGGCTCTGCCTCACATACACCTCCTATGTAGATACTCTGTCAGTGATGGCTCTGCCTCACATACACCTCCTATGTAGATACTCTGTCAGTGATGGCTCTGCCTCACATACACCTCCTATGTAGATACTCTGTCAGTGATGGCTCTGCCTCACATATACCTCCTATGTAGATACTCTGTCAGTGATGGCTCCGCCTCACATACACCTCCTATGTAGATACTCTGTCAGTGATGGCTCCGCCTCACATATACCTCCTATGTAGATACTCTGTCAGGGATGGCTCTGCCTCACATACACCTCCTATGTAGATACTCTGTCAGGGATATCTCTGCCTCACATACACCTCCTATGTAGATACTCTGTCACTGATGGCTCTGCCTCACATACACCTCCTATGTAGATACTCTGTCAGTGATGGCTCTGCCTCACATACACCTCCTATGTAGATACTCTGTCACTGATGGCTCTGCCTCACATACACCTCCTATGTAGATACTCTGTCAGTGATGGCTCTGCCTCACATACACCTCCTATGTAGATACTCTGTCAGTGATGGCTCTGCCTCACATACACCTCCTATGTAGATACTCTGTCAGTGATGGCTCCGCCTCACATACACCTATGTAGATACTCTGTCAGTGATGGCTCTGCCTCACATACACCTCCTATGTAGATACTCTGTCAGTGATGGCTCTGCCTCACATACACCTCCTATGTAGATACTCTGTCAGTGATGGCTCCGCCTCACATACACCTATGTAGATACTCTGTCAGTGATGGCTCCGCCTCACATACACCTCCTATGTAGATACTCTGTCAGTGATGGCTCCGCCTCACATACACCTATGTAGATACTCTGTCAGGGATGGCTCCGCCTCACATACACCTCCTATGTAGATACTCTGTCAGTGATGGCTCCGCCTCACATACACCTCCTATGTAGATACTCTGTCAGGGATGGCTCTGCCTCACATACACCTCCTATGTAGATACTCTGTCAGTGATGGCTCCGCCTCACATACACCTCCTATGTAGATACTCTGTCAGTGATGGCTCTGCCTCACATACACCTCCTATGTAGATACTCTGTCAGGAATGGCTCCGCCTCACATACACCTCCTAAAGGGTTGGAGGTAAGAATAGACACTACCACACCTCCCTACGAGATTTATGAAAGGGAAAGTGAAACTTGATTTGCCTCTTGCTCCAGGTCTAACCAGCTCCGGGGATTTTCACGGTCAACAGCCTTACATAGCCCACCAAGGCTGATAGGCCGTTGAGCATCATTCATTATCATCTGCCTTGCATACCACTCAGCAGGTCCTGCTTGATTGTGTGCATTGCAGTCTCCATCCATAGCTCAATCCAAAGGGCGTTTCTGGTCTTTTAAAAAGTGATCGCTGTTATCACACAGGAGCTGGTGTTAATGACCGGAGGAACTAGCAGACACTTAGTGACCGCTGTTATCACACAGGAGCTGGTGTCAATGTCAGGAGGAAATAGCAGACACTTAAGTGATCTCTGTTGTCACACAGGAGTTGGTGTCAATGTCAGGAGGAACTAGCAGACACTTAAGTGACCGCTGTTATCACACAGGGGTTGGTGTCAATGTCAGGAGGAAATAGCAGACACTTAGTGACCGATGTTATCACACAGGAGTTTGTGTCAATGTCAGGAGGAAATAGCAGACACTTAAGTGATCGCTGTTATCACACAGGGGTTGGTGTCAATGTCAGGAGGAAATAGCAGACACTTAAGTGACCGATGTTATCACACAGGAGTTGGTGTCAATGTCAGGAGGAAATAGCAGACACTTAAGTGACCGCTGTTATCACACAGGAGTTGGTGTCAATGTCAGGAGGAAATAGCAGACACTTAAGTGATCGCTGCTGTCTCACAGGAGTTGGTGTCAATGTCAGGAGGAAATAGCAGACACTTATGTGACCGCTGTTATCACACAGGAGTTGGTGTCAATGTCAGGAGGAAATAGCAGACACTTAAGTGATCGCTGCTGTCACACAGGCATTGGTGTCAATGTCAGGAGGAAATAGCAGACACTTAAGTGACCGCTGTTATCACACAGGAGTTGGTGTCAATGTCAGGAGGAAATAGCAGACACTTAAGTGATCGCTGTTGTCACACAGGAGTTGGTGTCAATGTCAGGAGGAAATAGCAGACACTTAAGTGACCGCTGTTATCACACAGGAGTTGGTGTCAATGTCAGGAGGAAATAGCAGACACTTAAGTGATCGCTGTTATCACACAGGAGTTGGTGTCAATGTCAGGAGGAAATAGCAGGCACTTAAGTGATCGCTGTTATCACACAGGAGCTGGTGTCAATGACCGGAGGAAATAGCAGACACTGTCAGGTTTTGGGAAGGGATCTGTGACAAGAACTGCCTGATTGGACATTGCGTATGATATCAGCCAACTCTTGAAAAAAGAATGGAACAGCCTTTTGCATTGCGTACCCGTAGTCCTGGGCAACCTGCCTTTGGTATCACGTCAGCCGTGTTATCAGAACTGCATTTTATGTCATGCTTTGTGGAAACAGTTGTTTAAAATAGCATGTTATGGTTTGTTGAGCAACTTATACTTCTGGAAAGCGTGCAGGTAATTTATTGCTGAAATTTTTTTTCCCTTTGATTATGTTTAAAATATATTATATGTAACAGTCGTTCATGTTATTCAATGTTTGCAGAGTATATCTCTTATATTGACGATATGAAGATGTTTCAAGTGTCTCTTTCTGGGGAGATGAGAAAGGTCGGCAGGAGGGCAGGGGAAAACAGACCTGCATGAAGCAGTTGCTGACGTGTGCATTTTTCATTGCAGACCTTTCTACACTCTGGTGACTGGGACAGAGCAGGAGGAAGGTGGGGAGCAGCTGTGTGCACATCATTTGTGCATGTGTGTGTGTGTGTGTGTGTGTGTGTTAGTGTGTGTGCGTGTGTGAGTGTGTGTGTGTGTGTGTGTGAGAGAGAGAGAGAGAGAGTGTGTGTGTGTATGTGTATGTGTTGATGCATGCACGAATGCACTGAAGCAGATGGAAATATTCACTTGTGCATTCATGCATACACAGATCTGGAAGTACGTGACGTGTGTGTGTGTGTGTGTGTGTGTATGTGTTTTGATGCGTGCATGAATGCAGTGAAGCAAATGGGAATTATTCACTTGTGCATTCATGCGCACTCAAGTCTGGACATGTGTGCCGTGTGTGTGTGTGTGTGTGTGTGTGTGTGTGTGTGTGTGTGTGTGTGTGTGTGTGTGTGTGTGTGTGTGTGTGTGTGCATAGCTGCATGCATGAATGCACAGAAGTGGATGGAAAGATGCACTTATGTGAACTCTCGCAAAAGCAGATAATAGACAAATGTGATATTTGTGTGCGTGTGCACATGTGTGTGTATACATAGATGCATGCACTGAGGTGGATGAGAAGGTACACCTACATGAAAATGCAGATGATGGATCATGTAACAGCGTGACAGAGCAGGCTAAAATGGCTTGAAAAGTTTTCAATTCAGATGCCCTGCAAATTCATGAAAGGGCTAAGCAATGTATAATTTTCTCTCCCATAACACACTCATAGATGATTAATTACTTGTGCTGTGAACAGGATGGTGATCTCTGCAATTTGTATTGAAAACTGAATACTTTTTTTAGTTGAAAATTCTAATTTAGTCATTTATGATATTATAGCCTTTAGAGGTGGGTGGGTGGGGGTGGGGTGGGGGTGCTTTGTGGCTGAGTGGATAGCGCATTTGACCTGCAGGAGTTTGCAGCTGGTGGGTGCAGTGATCGAAGCTGCGCCAGTTGCATCCTTAAGCAAGATGCTTTACTCACATTGCTTCTCCCCACCCAGGAGTAAAACGGGTACCTGTGAGGGCTGAGCTGGAAAATTGTGAAAGCCAACTTTGGTGCGTTTATGTGCTGCCTGGTTGCATGCTCCCCAGGGAGTTGAGATGGTGTTGGAGTGATTTAAGAAAGGTAGCCTGATGACCTGCGGATAACTTGCAGTCATTTACCATCCTTGAGAAATCTCACGTCCCATTTTGAACCATGCCAGTTACAGGCTAACTACACTAATGAACGAATCTTTTGATAAGATCGAGTGGATCCACCTGGTGGCATTTTTGCCCGGCGATGAGGTGCTGTGGTTCAGTCCTAGCTCAGGTCAGGATGACTTGACTGCTGTTTTCCATCAGTTCCCATCATGTCGGTGGATTTCGACCTGAGCCCAGAAATTCTTAATGAAGGGAGGAAAAAGAAAACAGCTTGTTTAAACCTCATTCAGATTCCTGTAATTACCTCGCCTTTCACATTATCGAGACATTTCACCTGAGAAAAATTGAAATTCCTATTCAGTGTTTTAATTTGTGCTTTTCATTCAAGATTCAATCGGGAGGAGGGGGAGGAGACTGATGGCTTGTCTGCCTTTTCCTGATTGAAATTCCCATAATCTTACCACCAGCCACACCAGCCACACCATCACAAGCTAAGCTCTGAAGAGAATGATGCCTTGTGTGTTCAGTATTGCTTCCTTCAGTGCTGCTCTGTGGGTTAGGGGTAGGAATTGATGTACCTTGTCCCCCTAGGCGATTCGTAAGAGGCGAATAACTAGGGACACCGTGACTTGATTTGCGTTTAGTCTGAACTGTTCTAGTGATTTTCGAGCTTAATGGCCTTACATAGCCTACAAAGGCTGATAGGCTGTAAAGCACCATCCATCCATACTGTGGTCGAGCAGTTAGAGGTTTAACCTGCATTTCCTTGAGGCTAATGGATGTGGTGTTCAAAGCTGCACAGATTGTAGAGTTGCATCCTTGTGCACAGTGCTTCACCCACATAGCCTCTCGTACCGAGGAGTAAAACCAGTCACTGGGCGCTGCATAGCAGCAATCGGGGTGAAATCTCCTAAAGTTATTTCCATAACCCCTTCCCTGTCATGCCCGGAAATTTTCCAGGCCTCGAACTGTCAGTTTTGCTAGGTACCGGAGCATTTTGGGGCTTCTGACAAAGCAATGTCATAAAGGGGAGGCAACTACAAAATACTCAGCTCTCTGCTCTGTTCAGTGCTCCAGAAGAAAATAACACTATGATATGACAAACACTAGTACAGTGAAACACGAAAACAAAATCCTGGCATATGGCAGGAAATATATATGACAGGAAAGGGGTTAAGAAAAGGGCAAAAATAAAGATGATGATGATGAGTGTCGTATTTATTTCTTCCAGCTCTCAATCTCTCCATGTCGGGTCCCTTTGGCCAACCAGGCCAGCTGCCCCGGCCTTGCTTTGAGGGTTCCAAGTCCTCGATGCCAGCCGAGATGCGAATGCCCTGCACCCTGTCGTACGAACCCCGCATCATTCGCAGCTATGCCAGTCTGGGCAGGCACTCCACTGATGTGTATGTTGCTCCATAAATCATTTAATGTGTAGATGATATTCAAGTTTGAGACTGTGAGAATGTGTAGATAGTATTGAAGTTTTGATAAAATCAGGATGTCTAGATGGCATTCAAGTGTTGATACTATCAGGATGTGTAGAGTATTCAAGTTTTGATGCTGTCAAAATGTGTAGATGGTATTAAAGTGTTGATACTGTAGAAGGTATTCAAGTTTTGATGGTGTCAGAATGTGTAGATGGTATTGAAGTTTTGATGCTGTCAGGATGGGTAGATGGTATTAAAGTTTTGATACTGTCATAATGTGTAGATGGTATTCAAGTGTTGATACTGTCAGGATGTGTAGATGGTATTCAAGTGTTATACTGTCAGGATGTGTAGAAGGTATTCAGGGGTTGGTACTGTCAGGATGTGTAAAAGGTATTCAAGTGTTGATACTCTCAGGATGTGTAGATGGTTTTCAAGTTTTGAAACAATCAGGATGTGTAGAGTATTCAGGTTTTGATGCTGTCATGATGTAAAGACGTTATTCAAGTTTAATGGTGTCAAGATGTGTAAATTGTATTACAGTTTTGATGCTATCAGGAAAGGAGGTAGCAGTGTGGTTTTTCCTGTGCATGTGTAGACTTTTTAACCTATAAAATGAATTGCCACACTATCTGCAGTTATGCTAGTTTGTGCAGAATCTCCTCTGATGTGTACGATTATCCATACATCAGTTACTGTGTAGATGGTATCCAAGTTTTTTTACCGTCAGGAATTCAGGTAGTGTTTCTCAGTGCATGTGTGGAATTCTTACCTATGAGATGAATTCCACACCTTCTGCAGCTTCGCAGTCTGGAGCAGCCAGAAGCTCTACCAGCATCAGTTGTGTTGCAGGTGGCATTAATTCTTTCAATGGTGTCAGAAGTAGAGATAGTGGGTTTTGTGTGTGTGTGTGTGACCTCTTCATTGATCAAAGACTCAAATGTTTGGGGTTTTCACTCAATTGACCCTCACACTGGCTGTGGCTATGGAGGTCAGTGCAGGCACTTCCCCAGGGTGTGTTGGCCTGCACATCAGATCTTAGCGTAGAGGGTGTTCAGCAGGGTAGTGGATTCCCCGAGTGCTCATAGGGCAGGGAAGATGGGACAGCGCACAGATTGCTATTTACCTTCGTTTTCTCTTTCTTTCTTTCTTTCTTTCTTTCTTTCTTTCTTTCTTTCTTTCTTTCTTTCTTTCTTTCTTCCTTTCTTTCTTTCTTTCTTTCTTTCTTTCTTTCTTTCTTTCTTCCTTTCTTTCTTTTCTCATTTTTTCCTCTTTCCTTCTTTCTTTCCTTTTTTTCTTCTTTCTTTCTTCTTTCCTTCCTTCCTTCTTTCCTTCCTTTCTTCCTTCCTTCTTCCTTTCTTTCTTCCTTTCTTTCTTTCTTTCTTTCTTTCTATTTCTTTCTTTCCTTCTTGCAGGATGGAAAAGTTCGAGCAGCAGAAAAATATAGAGTTGGTCGGGTCACTGTAGCCACACCTTTTGGGGGGGGGGTGTTTACTGTTGGCGCTGTTGTTTGCAGTGATGAGGGATGTTTTGAAGATGACTGTATGAGCTCTACTCCCACCTTGTTTCCACTTCGCTGTAATTGTTGGTGTCTGTTGCAGGGACCCCAACGCTCTGGTGCAGTGCGAGAGATTCTCAGACCATGCCGTCATGCAGCCTTTTTCGGTTACTGTGACAACGAATGCCATGATAGTCATGGTAAGGCTTTCCCATCTCGTCTGTTAGCAAAAGTAATGAATGAGGAAATTGTATGATTGAGTGGATACACTTTTTTCTCCAAAATTTATTTAGCGCATATCTATATTTACATATGTCTTCCTTGTCTAAATATTGCACTGAAATTTTCTTGCTTACTTACTACCTCATCAAACTGCATTTATCTGTGGAGAGACGCTATTTAATTCCACAATGAGTGGGCCTTTCTCTTTTTTTACCCTTTGCCCACTGCACATTACATCTTCCTAAATCTTGACAGAGTTTTTATATATAATAATTATCATAATCATTATCATCATCATCATCATCATCATCATCATCATCATCATCATCATCATCATCATCATCATTATTATTATTATTTTCTATAATATTATTATTATTATTAATTTTATGTTATTTGGTCAAAATTACATGGACAACAAGAATGTCTTTTCACAATTTCAGTACTTGCTTACTTGAACAAATCAAAGCAGAAGCAGACCAGAATAGGTGGAAATGGGGATGGATGGGCATATGGGGGATAGGGGAAATAAGTGAAAAGGAAAGGGGGAGACTGAAAAAATTACAAGTGTAATGGTCCTCTTTCAGAGCCATCGTATTCTTAACAAATGGAGACCAGCGTATTTACTCCAGCGTTTATGCTCGAGATGAATCTCAGAAAATCTCAGCCAATGAGGTGATGTGGCCCGTCTGGCGGTGTAGCACGCCAGCTTCAAGCACCCCTCTCCTTGGACGAGTCCACTAGTGTGGCCCTTTAACGGAAGCCTCGCCGAAATTTTTTGTTAAAGCTTCGTGTTTTCATATGTCTGTTTGAATGTTTCAGGACTTCCACTCACACCTGACCAGCAGTGAGGTAGTGGGGTACCTAGGCGGGACGTGGGACAGCCACAACAGCCGTGAGTGCTCTCCCTTGAGTCACTGCCAATTTGCCAACCTACCGACCCTATTTTTGGGGGCCAAAACTGCAACTTTTTTTTTTTGCGTAACCTCCTATAGATGAAGAGTTGGGCTTGGCAAGGTGTAAGGAGATACACATGTGTATGTAAGGCCCATTGACTACGAGTGTGGCTTGTTCTGAAATTAGCTGAGCTGAGCTGAGGACCTGAACGGTAGTTGTGCCAGAAATGAGTGCAGTAAGAATATCTCATGGGTGATTTCACACTTATATTGCAGCTAAGAGTTTTCCAGCGGTGATCTTCAGCGGTTGTGTAATGCAAACAGTTTAGCAGATATGAATCAAGGCAATGCCTAAGTGTTTTCATCAACATATTGACACTCAGGAAGTGTTTTTGAGAGGTAAGGCAAAAAAAGGGGGGGAAAGCAGATGGTTGCAATAACCCGACCCTTTTTTATCTGCTGACCCAACAATTGTTTGTATGTGGAGGGAGGGGGGGGGGGGGGGGAAGGCAAAAAATGACCTCACTGTAATTATCAAGCTGCATGCCCCATCTTCCCTGCCTAACGAGCAATTGTGGAATCCACTTATTAAGTTTATAAAAAAATCATTTTCAATGGAAGAGAAATTGTGATTTATGTTCAATCTGACCTCTTCAGAAAATAAAGAGCAAAAAATAAAAGGTTACGGTTGTCATGTTACCTTAACCACAACTTTTCCCCCCCTAAGCTTGGCGCGTTTGATTTGTGCTCTTGTTGCTATGGTGACTGTATTTTTCAGAGATGAACATAGTGAGGGCATTTCCAGTCTGCTGCCGCCTTGGCGACAAAGACAAGGCTCCGGCTGCTGAGGAGGAGGTAGGATAGGATGGCACCAGTTGTGGTACTTGGAGATGTCTGTGTGTCCTGAATGAAGACATGTTTCCTTTGTTCTGCCCTCGTATTCAGTTTCAAGTTAACTGTTCTGCTCCATTTGAAACCACCAAATGCTGATTGTCTCATGGTGATGTAACCCATGTGTGATAGTGTAACCATTGATTTGATTGTTTTGTTGACTAGTTGATTTATTGTGTTATGGATTGAATCATCTAATGTCATTCAAAATTGTCATTCATGCAGTTTTGAATTGATAAATCCATCAACACATTTGTTCATTCATAAAAATAAGTCATTCATTAATTTTATTTATTGTATAAGTTCCATTGTTCTATGTATTTTTTCACTTTTTCAAACATTTATTCACTTTCATTCATTCATTCATCCACTCATTCATTCATTCATTCATTCATTCGTTCATTCATAAAATAATTTATTTGTTAATTTTGTTTATTGTATAAGTTGCTTTCTTCTGTGTATTTTTTCATTTATTCAAACATTCATTCACTTTCATTCAATCATGCATTCATTCATTCATTCATTCATTCATTCATGCATTCATTCATAAAACAATTTATTCAAAAATTTTGTTTATTGTATTAGTTGGTATGATCTATGTATTTTTACACTTATTCAAACATTCATTCACTCATTCATTTATTCATTCATTCATTCATTCATTCATTCATTCATTCATTCATTCATTCATTGAAGATCAAGAAGAACATGCAGAAGGATGGACTGTGGGTGGTGGGTTGGTATCACTCACACCCTCGCTGCCAGCCCCAGCCGTCCCTGAAAGACGTGGACTGCCAGATGTCCTACCAGGCCTGCATGAAGGGACAGCGCGGCAAGATCTACCCCGTCCTGGGATTCATCGTCTGTGAGTGATGGGTGTGGATGATGTTGGATTGATGTTGGGTGGATCTTGGATTGATGTTGGGTGGATCTTGGATTAATGTTGGGTGGATCTTGGGTGGATCTTGGATTGATGTTGGGTGGATCTTGGATTGATGTTGGGTGGATCTTGGATTGATGTTGGGTGGATCTTGGATTGATGTTGGGTGGATCTTGGATTGATGTTTGGTGGATCTTGGATTGATGTTGGGTGGATCTTGGATTAACTCATTCAAGGCGCAGAATTTCTAGTGCGTCTGTCCCCTGGAATCGCAGGAAAATGGATCAAGTTAGAAAAATCGTAGTAAAATTAATACTGTAGCTACAATACTTAACTTGGTATGGCTAGAAAGATCTTTCTTTGCCAAAACTAGCCAAATGCTGCACTTAATCAATCTAAGAAAACACTACACTTGCCATGACAGTAAGTAGAGCCACTATTTTGAAAAAAATAGGTCTTTCACCCAGCTCTCTTTCTCAGAGTGCCCACTGCTTGTTTCTTGGTCTAGAGCTCTATAAAAAAAAGTAAACTTCAAAAAATGGCACAAAAACACACTGGAGATATTTTGTGATTATTGTGTTTATTAGTCCTGAGTTACAATCAATATGAACCTACAATGAATTACCGATGATGGCGAGGTCGACCTAGTTTCAGCCAGCATGACAGCTGCGCTATCACCCTCGCTCTCTGATACCTCATCATTAGCAAGATGAAAATCACTATCATCATCATAATCATGAAAGGGATCATCACAAAAACACACTGGAGAAATTTTGTGATGATTGTGTTTATTAGTCCTGAGTTACAATCAATATGAGCCTACAGTGAACTACCGATGATAGGGAGGTCGACCTAGTTTCAGCTTCGCTCTCATCCTCGCTATCTTATACGTCATCATTAGAGAGAGGAAAATCACCACTATCATCATCATCATGAAAGGGATCATCTACATCAGTTCCTATCTCATACAAAGCATCTTCTTCAGCATCAGAACCCTCCTCCTAGTGCATCGCTGATAAAGGTTATGGTCTGGCCGGAAAAGATCTGTGTGTAGATGTAAAGCTGGCAAACTATAGTACAGAGACTCATTAAAGACTAGACTAGTTCCCTAAACCATATTTTCCTTGTTGTAAGGGGGCAAAATTATGCTAATGTCGTAGGCTCATATGAGCCTACGCGCCGCGAATGAGTTAATGTTGGGTGGATCTTGGATGGATCTTGGATTAATGTTGGATTAATGTTGACTCTTGGATTGACTTTGGAGAGGTCAAATGTATGGATGAGCCTCTGATTGTGTGGAAAGGTGACAAAATCTCTGGGGGACACATGCTGTAGTTGCTGGCAACTCCAGCAGCATTTTGTATTTGTGGTGTTTGGAGAAGTAAAATGTGGAGGCAAGGTTTTTTTCGTGGTCTTGAGTATCAAACAAAAAGACATAAAATTGAACATGAATAATACTATAGGAATAATTTGGATGTAACCTTATGTGGATTGTGTGTTCTTGTGCTCATTGAATGAGGATAAATTTGGCTGCATTAGGCATCAGCCAGAATGTGGTTGCAAATATGTGTTGTATTTTATGTCATCGCAGATACACCTGCTGCATTTATTAATTTTGTAATTGTCCAAATAGCTCAAGAAATGGTATGATTCATATTGGTGCCTTGCCCTGCCCTGCATTTCAGCGCCGTACGAGGATGAGAAAAAGGAATCGGAGTTCCAGGCCTACTGGGTGATGCCTCCATCAGAAGTAAGGAAATGATGACAAGGAGAAAAAAGGAATTGTGGTTATGGTTACCCAACTGGCGCTTTTTTGTTTTTTCAACTGTGAAAACAAACACACGCAGACACACATATGCACACACACATGCACACACACACGCACACACACACCCTCCCCCCCAAAAAAACACACACACAAACACAAAAGAAACTGGATGCTGTTCCATCTTCCCTGCTCTATGACCATTTGGGGAATCCACTTCTTAACCTCTAGAGCGCCGCCAATTTTCGTCATTGCTTTACCCCAGAGCCACAAATTTTGTTATGTGTGGTCAAATTCGACACCATGTTTACTTAAAAAATCATCATTTATTACCTATTCAAGCTTTGAAGTAGATTTTTGGAGGGTGAGTAGAAAAATGGATAGTCTACATGGTGCAATTAATGAAAATGCCATAGAATGGTTTTTTTGGCTGCTAAAAAATCATGGAACACAGACAACAACAAAAAACAAACAAATTCACTGTGTTTTCCTACACTGCTCTATTTATTTAAGAATACAACATGTTTTGATGCAAATGCAAAAGTGCATAGTGTCTCCAAGTAATCTGAACATCTGAAAATGTTTTAGGGTAAAACTAAAACAAAACAAAAAATCCTACAATTACTTACACTAGGGAAGTCAGCCGAGTCATTTTCACCTGAATCAAGCTTCCGCTCAGGACTCTCGATCTACAGACCACAACACATCGCCATCGGTAGAAGCACTGTGTTTTCCTACACTGCTCTGTTGATTCAAGAATACAACAACTTTTGATTACTTGGAAATACATCTGAAAATGTTTTAGTGTAAAACAAAACAAAAAATCCTACAATTACTTAAGCTAGGGAAGTCAGCTGAGTCATTTTCATGTGAATCAAGCTTCCGCTCCTCCTGTCGATCTACATCGATCGGTCGAAGCACGTGCTTGCTCTCTATGATATATCTCCCATCACATCAATGTCAGTAAAGCCTTCGAATTCATATTCTGAGAGTCAGAATCGAAAAATAACTCCACAAGCGCTTCAACTTCTTCGTCAGTCGCCATACTGGCAAAGAAAAAAGTCCCGTTCACAAACGACGAAGACGAACTTCGTGAAAAAATTCACTGAAAATTCGCCGCGCGTCCTCTCAATCGCCAAAATGGCGGATCTTGTTGCCACGTGATCACTGCACATGACTGTGATATTTTTAGATCAGCATGACTCGATGGCTGCGTTAGGCAAGTCAACAGAGCACGTCACTATCGCTCGGCGACCTGTGTCGCCGGCGGTCGTCAGGGGAAAGTACGCTGTGGCGACACAAGTCGCCGGCGGCACTCTAAAGGTTAATTAGGAAAAAAAAAACTTTTTCAGTGAATAAGAAGTATGTTCAATCTGGCCCCTTCTATAAAAAAGAAATTTTAAAAAAGGGGTTCAGGTCGACAAACCATCCCTATTTATTTTGCTATGTTACCTTAACTATAACCTTTTTTCTTTTTTTTTTGGGGGGGGGGGTCTTGGGGGCAGGCACATAGCTAACAATTTCCTTTTTGTACTCTGCAGGAATGTTTGGATCAAATATATGTGCGTGATGCATAACTTTGATCCTTTATTTTGTATGTGTGTGCGGCACTGTGTGTTTATGTGTGGGTTAGCATGCATTCGTGTGTTTGTGTGAGTGAGTGGTGTGTGCTTGTGACATGTGCACATGCTTATGTTCATGTCTGCAGCCTTGGTGGAAACTGCATGGGAATGAATTCCAGATATCAGTGCTAGATGAATTGAATGGAATGGGTGTGGCGTTTAAAGGGGGTTTTCATTAAATCCAAAACCCCAGTTACCGCTTTCCATGCAACTGATAATAAACTAAATACATAAATAATAGAAAAAGATACTAAAACAACAAAATAATGAGACACTGAGGAGCAAAACTGGGTTTTTCTAAATAACAAGTTTAATCATGACATAAAAGTTGTAAAATAAATCCCATCCCCACCATGGTTCCCCAACAATATACAAGTACAATACTATCACAACCCATAGTACTCCATATCTTCACACAAGCTCAATGGAGCGAGAGCACACGTCTCATTCACAGGCGTGGCTTCGCAGAAGCTTCTTGGAACTGAGGGCTGTGCCGACCAATCAGAGCACAAGCCCAGTTGGCCGGTACACGACCCGCAACCTACAATTAATGACAAGGCGCCGAACGCCGTTCTAAAGCCTGTCTTTCGACAGTAAACGTTAAACCCTCTTACCAGACGAGTTTCTCTCAGAGCAAAAGCAACTTGACAGTCAGTACACCTCACATTAATTCTAAGTAGTAAATGGCGACTCTCCCAGACAGTCCCACGAGTAGCTCCATGCTCACTCACTTACAATTCGCTCGCATACCCAACCGAGGAATTACGGCAATAATGGCGACTTCCAAAGCCCCAGAGTAGCCTCAGCTCACTCTCACACAGTTCGCTCGTACACTCGACGAGGAATTACGGAAGTGTCCTCCTTGACCTCCGCTGTATGATTATGCACGTTACTTAGTTAAGAGATAATTACTGATTTGGCCTCGCGCCAAGCATTCTGACCAAGTTCTTATAACAATCACCGCGTGATTACGGAAATATAGAAGATAAGACACCTTACCCGGGCTGACCCAAAGAATCTTCACACATATAAATCCGTCTGCTCTGAGTCCTGAGCCTTGCCACCGCTGACAAGCTCATGCGTGGACACTGGACTGTCCACGCGCATCCATCCTCCCGTGTCGTCTTCTACAGCTGACAGTCCTGGAGCAGAGATCCGTCCCCAAGAGCGTACCCACAGTACGTCTTGCTTCGTCTCTAACAGACTTATGACTGACGTCACTCAGCAGCGGGAAAAAATATATGACGTGTCCTCTCCAAGCCAATGAGAATATTCATGGTGACAACGCTTACGTGGCCTCATCACGCCCTAATCATCCAATCACGAGGTGACGCTTGCCCTGTCAGCAGAATTCAAGCTGCCTCGCAATTGGACCAATAGGTAAACTACCCTCTACTGATCAATTACATAGCCTTAGCAACAACGGCTGAATCCAGAACCTTCTGTTCTATTATTTTACGACTGGACCTCGCACTTCACCTGGCAAATCCACTGACCCAGCACATTCGCAAACATTCAACTGACTTCTACTCTTACCACTTAATTGTCAGCATTTTCCATGCGACAATGGGCGAGGCTTTACTGCCCATCAGCCTTTGAAGCTCAGTCAAGGCCAAGTCTGGATATTTAGCTCCACCGAGGAGGTTATGTTTTACCCAGAGTTTGTTAACTCCAACAGTTCAAAATGGATCCAGACAAAATTCGGTGAAACGTAATGGTGTCACCCAAGGAACAGTCCATTCCATTTTGGAGGTGTCACCCAAGGAACAGTCCATTCCATTTTGGAGGTGTCACCCAAGGAACAGTCCATTCCATTTTGGAGGTGTCACCCAAGGAACAGTCCATTCCATTTTGGAGGTGTCACCCAAGGAACAGTCCATTCCATTTTGGAGGTGTCACCCAAGGAACAGTCCATTCCATTTTGGAGGTTATCCATCATCTCATTTTGGTATTACGATCACAATTTTATTGCAAATCACGAAGTTGAGACATTGCCATATGCGTTTCACACTCAGAAATTGCTTTCACTGGATTGTGCCACTAAAATGAAGTAAACTTCATAGCATCAGGCCTGGCTAGCAGAAAATCCTGGCTGAATTAATTATGCAGGCCACGGAAGTGTAGTTTTGGTTTCCTTGGAGGAGGTTAGCGCCCGCAGTGTGCTCTCTAATTGAAATAAAATCTGCTTGTTGAGGTGACAAGAGACTAGTTCTGAAAGGATGGATGGATGGATGGGTGGGTGGGTGGATGGATGGATGGATGGATGGATGGATGGATGGATGGAAGGGTGGGTGGATGGATGGATGGAAGGAAAGATGGATGGATGGAAGGGTGGGTGGGTGAATGGATGGGTGGGTGGGTGGGTGGGTGGGTGAATGGATGGATGGGTGGATGGAAGGATGGATGGATGGGTGGATGGGGTTTAAGAGCCTATCAGGCTTGTAGGCTACATAAAGCCACACTATTGATTAAAAACACTCAGCTCTGACAGGATTTTACTTCTAAATCAAACACAGACTTCTTTTACCTCCTGCTACCACCTTGTCCATGCTGCATAGACATGAGATCTTGTGAGGTATAGCCTGCTGTCAGCATGTGTCAACATTTGATTGCCTTTACATCTGCTCTCATCGTGTTGACACATATATGACACCAGCCTATTCCAAGCGACATCGCACCTGGTGATGATCTACGCAAGGTGCTTCTTGTGACCCTGCGTTGTAGTGCTTGCCTATTTGGCAGGCAAGCTGTGTGTTGCAGAGAAGGTTTGCCTGTCCAGTGGAAGTGGCATGAGTGTAGCATTTCTAAGCTCTTTCTTGATCTCTTGCAGCAACACACGTCTGACTACTGGGTGCCCATGCACATGCAGTACAGCGTCAAGCAGAACCCTTCTTTTACAGAGGATGTCTTGAAGGAAATGGTAAGCTGAATCACTCTTGTCCCGGTGACAATTTTGTTTTATGTTATTCTACTTTTTTTTGCTTCATTTTTTTCAAATTTTGCTTTATATATATATGTGCACGTCCATGATATTGCCTAACACTATCAAAAACTGGGGGTCTGGGTAAAGACTCTTGAATAAAACTATCTAACACAGTCAGCATGCATATATTTCAAATTTATATGGGTTCTTTATATGTTTTTGTAATGTTATGACCAATAGTTTTTATAGTTTTGCTTTGCAGAGATTCACAAAAAAAGAATTAAACTCGTACGAAGCGGAAAAATGGCGCCGAAAAACGGGACATTTTGCAACGCCACTTTTGAATGCTTGTTATCTTGTGCAAATTCACCTTACAAAGTATAGATTGTGTGAAATAATTCAAGTTCAATTATTAATTTAGTCATATTTCAGTGGAAAGTCGCCACAAAATAAAAACAGAGGTAGTTCTACCGAAATAAAAAAGACCTATGCGTTCGTTACTCTCGTTTCTACCACCCTTGCTCAGAGGAAAAAAATCGAAACCAAACATGTGTACATAAATGTGTTGAAGAGAAGGTTCAAATTACTTTTCCTTTCATTAGTTTACTCATACAACTGCATAGTTTTATTCTTCTTTTGGTATTAACCAATTTCTTGGGACTATTTTGATGGTCAGCGTCGGTTGTTTCCCTGCGTTACTTACGGAAGGTACGCGTGTACCAAATGTGTTGCTATATTGTTCCGCACTCGAAACGGCTACAAAGGAAGCTTTTGTCATCCTGCAGTCAATGAACACGGTTATCATAGTACACGCGATTTTTGACCAATGAGAAGGCTTCGTTTCCTTTATTTCCTTCTGTTACGTACGTCAATTTGCTACACATGTGCGAAGCTTTCAGTTCGTTTAATCCGTTCGATGGACCATCTTCATCCAATTTGGGTAAGTAAAGCATTCTACATTAGTTTTTTTAATTAATACAATTCAATAGTTTCGTTCATGGGTCATGAATAAATACTTTATGACTAGTTTTTCTCTGGCCGTGCTTTCTCTATCCTGATCAACGCCGTTCTGGTTTTGGTTTCTGGTGTTACGAAACTCAATCGTCGCGGAGGAGCTTATCACATCGATTGATTTGGTCAGAATCACATCATGTTTGTTTTCATAGAACTAATTTGATGTTCCCTCATGCTAGATATCAAAATAATACCTTTTATAATGATATACGCATGTGATCGTCACGCTGGTTACAAAGAAACCAAACACAGGTATGTCCCACCTAGTGTTAGGCAATATCGTGGACGTGCACATATATATATATATATATATATATATATATATATATATATATATATATATATATATATATATATATATATATATATATATATATAAACTTTTAAAATAGTTATTTTATTCTATTTCATTTTATTTTTTATTTCATTTTATTTTGTTAATATCATTGTATCTAACCTTATTTTGCTTTTATATAATTTCATTTTATCTTACCTATTTCATTTTGTTTATTGATTAATTTTGCTGTATAGCATTACAAAACAATATTTTATCTTATTTTGTTTTATTGTATTTTAATCTTACACAAAAACATTCATTTCATAAGTGCACTCTGGTTGCTTCTGTACATATGCCATGCAATAGCGATAACACATTTTTAACTGGAAGTGGTGCGCCGTGCATATTCTTAACACTTCACATCCGTGTTGTGTGCATGCAAACTCCTCATCTGGATATGATCTCAGTAAAACTTACTTTGACCTACCATTTTTAGTGTAATGGAAAAGAGAGCATCGTAATTAGGAGTTCTTTTTCCTGCTGGAGGGTGAAATAGTATTGGAGATTCACATGAACAATGTTTTCATGGAGTGTGTGTCTGTGTGTGTGTGTGTGTGTGTGTGTGTGTGTGTGTCTGGGTGTGTGTGTGTGTGTCTGGGTGTGTGTGTGTGTCTGGGTGTGTAGGTGTGTGTGTGTCTGGGTGTGTGTGTGTGTGTATGTGTGTGTGTGTGTGTGTCTGGGTGTGTGTGTGTGTGTCTGGGTGTGTGTGTGTGTGTCTGGGTGTGTGTGTGTGTGTGTGTGTGTGTGTGTGTGTGTCTGGGGGTGTGTGTGTGTGTGTGTGTGTGTGTGTGTGTGTGTGTGTGTGTGTGTGTGTGTGTGTGTGTGTGTGTGTGTGTCTGTGTCTGGGTGTGGGTGTGTGTGTGTGTGTGTGTGTGTGTGTGTGTGTGTGTATGTGTGTGTGTCTGGGTGTGGGTGTGTGTCTGGGTGTGTGTGTGTGTCTGGGTGTGGGTGTGTGTGTGTGTGTGTGTGTGTCTGGGTGTGTGTGTGTGTGTCTGTGTGTGTGTGTGTGTGTGTGTGTGTGTCTGGGTGTGTGTGTGTGTGTCTGGGTGTGTGTGTGTGTCTGGGTGTGTGTGTGTGTCTGGGTGTGTGTGTGTGTGTCTGGGTGTGTGTGTGTGTCTGGGTGTGTGTGTGTCTGGGTGTATGTCTGAGTGTGTGTGTGTGTGTGTGTGTGTGTGTGTGTGTGTGCGTGTGTGCATATGTGTGTGTGCATCTGTGTATATGTGTGTGTGCCTACCTCTGTGTGTGTGTGTGTGTGTGTGCCTACCTCTGTGTGTGTGTGTGTGCGTGTGTGTGTGCCTGCCTCTGTGTGTGTGTGTGTGTGTGTGTGTGCCTGCCTCTGTGTGTGTGTGTGTGTGTGTGTGTGTGTGTGTGTGTGTGTGTGTGTGTGTGTGTGTGTGTGTGTGCATCTGTGTGTGTCTGTGTGTGTTCCTGCATGTGTGACAGCCTAATTGCTTCATGTCTCTATTAAATGAAAGAAATATGCACCCTTGCTGATGATGTTTTAGATTATTATTGGGTCAGTTAAGGACACCAGCATCCTTTGAAGTAGAAGAATTATTGATAAATGATTTAGATGTGTCTGTTTCTATAACCTCCACCTCTCTTTTTGACTCACATGCGAAGCAAAAGTGAGTCTATGTACTGAGTCATTTCGTCCGTCCGTCCGTCCGTCCGGGCGTCCGTCCGGGCGTAAAAAACGTAAACGTTGGATTTTTCTCGGAGACTATTAAGTCTATCAACACCAAATGTGGCATGATGGTGTATGATGACAAGGCCTCAAAAAACATACATAGTGACTTGACCTTGCTTCAAGGTCAAGGTCACAGGAGCCATAAATGTGGTCTCAAAAACAGTCATTTTTCACATTTTCCCAATTTTCTCCCACGTTATTGAGAATGGCGACCTTAGCTACAAGTGGTATATAGGTCAAAGCAAGCCCTATCTTTTGATACCAGTTTGGTTGACCTTGCTTCAAGGTCAAGGTCACAGGAGCTCTTCAAAGTTGGATTGTATACATATTTTGAAGTGACCTTGACCCTGAACTATGGAAGATAACTGTTTCAAACTTAATAATTAGGTGGGGCACATGTTATACTTTCATCATGAGACACATTTGGTCACATATCATCAAGGTCAAGGTCACTTTGACCCTTATGAAATGTGACCAAAATGGGGTAGTGAACCACTAAAAGTGACTATATCTCATGGTAGAAAGTGCCAATAAGCACCATTGTGCTTCCTATGTCTTGAATGAACAGCTTTGTGTTGCATGACCTTGGATGACCTTGACCTTGGGTCAAGGTCACATGTATTTTGGTAGGAAAAATGTGTAAAGCATTTCTTTGTGTATGATGTCATTGGTAGGTTTAGTTGTTTGACCTTGACCTTGAAGGTCACCTGAAGGTCAATGTCATATAAAGGTCAAGGTCAAGCATGTGAGTCGTATGGGCTTTGCCCTTCTTGTTATATCCTTGCTGTATTGCAGCATATCAAACTTGAGAGGAACTGTGATCATATGGCATTTGAACTTTTTATGTCAAAAAAGGGCATGATGCAATAGTTGTTGTGAAGTAGCATTTACAACTGAGTGCATCTGGGACCTCCACGGAGTTTTCACGCTGTGCTTTACAGAAGAAGATGTGTGACTTCTACCTGGGCTCGGCTGACCAGCTTCAGTACCAGGACAAGTGGGTGGACTCTGTCTCCTACCTGGACAAACTCAAGGTAGGCACCACTGCTGATTGCGCTGTCCAGTGTGTGAATGCAGTGACTTGTGTGTGGGTCTGCCTGTTTCTTTGAAACTGTCCTTAGTGTCTCTGTAGCCAGCTTGAATTGCATCAAGGCAGTAGTCTCAGTCCCATCATCCATAGGCTCTCATCTCGCATAGCTGGCTCCCACGGAGGTGCAAGAAAGAATGGGCGTCGCACGTAAAACTCTCATACGGCCCCTCTCCTCATAGCCCATTGTGGGCGACTGTTCTCCAGCAAATCCCATTCCCCGCCCCCCCCCCCTTTGCCTGCACTCTTTCTGTTTCCTTTCTCCATTCTCTGTGGCCCCTTTCTCCCCCCTTTCCCCCTTTTCCTTCCTTTCTCTCCGTTCCTCTCCCTTCCCTGTTTCCCCTGTCATCCAACCATCTTCCCCTTGCCTACCCTACTCCGCTCCAGCCCCCCCTGCCTTTTTCCCTTGTCTCCCCCCTCCCCCTTTCCTTCCTCTCGCTTCAGCCCTCCATGCCCTGTGGAACCTAGTCTAACACAATTACCCCATTGCCTGCCTCTCGCTCAGCCCATCCATGTCCCTGTGGAACCTTCCTACACAATTACCCATTGCCTGCCTCTCGCTCAGTCCCATCCATGCCCTGTGGACCCTGTCTACACAATTACCCATTGCCTGCCTCTCGCTCAGTCCATCCATGCCACTGTGGAACCTGTCTTACACAATTACCCATTGCCTGCCTCTCGCTCAGTCCATCCATGCCCTGTGGAACCTGTCTACACAATTACCCATTGCCCTGCCTCTCGCTCAGTCCATCCATGCCCTGTGTGAACCTGTCTACACAATTACCCATTGCCTGCCTCTCGCTCAGTCCATCCATGCCCTGTGAACGAACCTCGTCTACACAATTACCCACTCCATTTCCTGCCTCTCGCTCAGTCCATCCATGCCCTGTGGAACCTGTCCTACACAATTGCCCATCCATGCCCTGTGGAACCTGTCTACACAATTACCCATTGGCTGCCTCTCGCTCAGTCCATCCATGCACTGTGGAACCTGTCTACACATTACCCATTGGCCAGTCTCATCATATGCACGTGATTTGACCGGACAGTCTGAAAATGTGTTGCCTGACACTTCACCTAATGTGCCAGGAGGAATGATGGAAATATGGAGTTTTATGGGGTCTAGGCCATGTTTTTTAAAAGTTGTGGTTATGGTAACGCCAAAGACCCTATATTCTCTGCAACTCTAAACTTTAAAAAGGGGGGGGGGGGGGAGAAAGGGGGAGAAGGGGACGGAGGGAGAGAAGAGGGTAGAGAGAGAGGGAGAGAGGGAGATTGAGGAGGAGAGAGAGAGAGAGAGAGAGAGAGAGAGAGAGAGAGGAGAGAGAGAGAGAGAAGAGAGAGACGAGAGAGAGAGAGGAGACAGACAGACTAGACAGAGAGAGAAGGAGAAGTACAGAGAGAGAGAGCAGAGAGAGACAGAGAGAAAGAGAGAGAGAGAGAGAGAGGAGACGAGAGAGAGAGGGAGAGAGAGAGAGAGAGAGAGAGAGAGAGAGTTTTGTATGCTGACCCATCTACCCTGCCTTACGAGCACTCTCAGGGAATGACAGGTACTAATCCTTCATGAAAACGATGGCACCACCTTGACCTTGCCAGTCGAGTGTTATGGCAGTTAGACCAGGAGTCAGGCTTGATTCCTAACACCTTTACAGACTTTTCCCGAGATTCTCTGCAGCATTCCTTCTGACCCCCATGGAACTGCACTCCTTGCTGAAGGAGGAGGAGCAGACAGGATGCAGGAGGAGGCAACAAAACAACAAGGGAGCACGATATGGAAAGAGATAAGTTGAGAGGAAAATGAACATAGAGAAAAATGTTCAAGACAACACCGACAAATCTTTCAGAGACCCGGCGATTTCCTCCCCTTTCTCGCTTTTCCAGGATGGTTTAAGAGAACACACCCAACCCACTGTGGCACTTTGCAAAAACCTTCAACGCGCTTCATCAAACCGCCCCAAAAGCAGGCCAGGCTCCCCTGCTCCCCTGATCTCTGCCTGTCCAGAAGGACAGGCTTTTTCCAACAGCCAGCAAGCAGAGGCTCGTGTGGCGTGATGGGCCATGCACTCATGGCAAGACATGAGGGCTGAGCACTAGGGCCTCACTACTACTGGGATGTGGGGGCTGTGGCACAGGAACTGGTGATCCTTCTCGCTACTTTTTAGACACAGAGGACACTTTCAGGTAGTCAATATCCACCCAGAAAGCAAGAGGAACATGGGAACAATGCAGCGTCCTTCTTTGTTTCAAACGTTCTTATCCGTACTTGGAACAAAAAAAAACAGATGGGGGGGGGAGGGGGGGGGGGGGGGGGGGGGAGAACATGAGAAGGGGGGAGAGTAAGAGGTGGTTGGGTGGCGGTGGTTGGAGTAGAGGAGGGGTGGGGGCGGGCGGTGAGAGGTGGCGCGGGTAGGAGTTAGGGCTGGGTAGAAGGGAGGGGGTGGGGACCGGTAAGTTATTTAGAGAGTGCGGCTGGTGGGACGGTTTTTAATTAATTATTGGTAGAGAAGGGGTGAGGTGTGGGGGGCGGTAGTAGGAGAGGAGTGGGAGCGGTTGGTATTAGGGAGTTGGGGCCCCCCCGGTATGAGGTAGAGTGGGGTCGGTTTTTAGAGTGGTCGGTAGAGAGGGAGGGTTGGGGGGGCGGGTAGAGATATGGGTAGTTATGAGGTGGAGTCTTTGGTTAGTAGAGTTCTAGAGTTTTTATAGAGTGAGGTAGAGTTATAGGTAGAGGTGGGTAGAGGAGAGGGGGGTAGAATTTAGAGGTGGGTTAGTTCGGGGGGGTTCTTTTTTAGAGGTAGAGTTTTGGTATTGGTAGTAGAAGTAGACTTAGAAGTTTTAGAGAGGGGTTGGGGGTCGGGTGTTTGTAGTATGATGGGTTGTGTTTGGGGGCGGTTGGTTGGGTTCCGGGCGGTAGCTTTAGACGTAAGTAGAAGAGAGGGTTAGAGTTAGAGAGTAGAGAGTAGAGAGTTAGAGTTTAGAGTTTTTTAGGACTAGGAGGAGAGATAGGGTAGATATTTTATAGAGCTAGAGTTAGAGAGGGGTGGTAAGTATAGAGACGGGGGGGTTTAGATCAGAGAGGGTGTTGTTAGGTCCGAGAGGAGGTATATAGAGAAGGGGGGTTTTATAGTAGAGGAATTTAGAGTAGAGTTAGAGAGCTATAGTAGAGTAGACTAGAGAGGGGGTTTTAGAGCAGGGGTTTGCAGGGGGGGGGGGGCGGTTTTTTTAGATAGAGAGGGTTTTTTTGGGTAGATTAGTTTTTTTAGAGATAGAGGAGTTTAGAGAGTAGAGATTTAAGATATAGATAGATAGATAGCGTTTAGATGATAGTTTAGAGTAGAGAGAGGGTTAGAGTTAGAGTAGAGTAGAGAGAGATAGTTTTGTAGTTTAAGAGAGGGGTTAGTAGGAGCTAGAGAGGGGTTAGTAGAGTTAGAGAGGAGATAGAGTATTTTTCAGAGTTTAGGCTAGTTAGAGAGTTAGGTTTAGAGTAGTTTAGAGAGAGATAGAGAGGGGTGGGCTGGGTGGCAGTTAGAGAGGTTTGGGGGCAGTAATACGACGAGGGGAGGATAAAGCTTTTTTAGATATCGAGAGGGGATGCCGCATGTGGAGGTGGGGGAAAAAAGAGAGACAGGCACTACAGACTTGTTGTTGTCGGTCTGTCGTCTTTCCTCTTTTCTCTCTTTTTCTGTCTGTCCTTGATGTTGAAGGTGAGGGAACGGTACTTCTGCTTGTACTTGGGGCCCGTGTCCTTGAACAGATTGTACAGCTCCTGCTCGATGGTCAGGGCGACCGTCTTGATCTCCCCATCCGACAACTGCTCGTCCTCCGCAGCCTGGGCCCTACAATCAACAGCATCAACCTGTCATGAGCATGTCAGGCTGGCAGATACACAAAGCAATAGAGTGCATGTAAAGGCTATGCAGAGAAACTGCGTCCATTCCTGTTTTCTTCGTAAGAGTTCAGTCTCCTCCCCTTACCCCCCACCCATCCCACACCCAACCTTTGGTGCATGCACAATGCATTAACCCAAGCCTTTTCTTGCACATTCGCCCCACACATAGTCCACATGACCACTCATTCATCAATCCATTCTCTGATTCATTCTTCCACATATCCATCCATTGTTCCACCCACCCACTCATCCATCCATCCATCCACTAATCCATCCATCCATCCATCCCCCCAGGCATCCATGCATGCATGCAACCGTCCATTTATTCACCAACCCACCCATCCATCCATCCACCCATCCATCCATTCATTCACTCACTTGATCACCCATCAATCCATCCATCCACCTCTCAATCTATCCATTATCCACCCACCAATCCATCCATCCATTCACCCACCCATTCATCTATCCATCTACCCACCTACCCACCCACCTACCCACATGCCCACCCATCCATCCACCCATCCATCCATTTGTCCATCGACCTATCCAACCATCCATCCATCCACCCACTCACCCACCCAACCACCCACCCATTCATCCATCCATCTACCCACCTACCCACCCACCTACCCACATGCCCACCCATCCATCCACCCATCCATCCATTTGTCCATCGACCTATCCATCCATCCATCCATTCATTCACCCACCCATTCATCCATCCATCTACCCACCTACCCACCCACCTACCCACATGCCCACCCATCCATCCACCCATCCATCCATTTGTCCATCGACCTATCCATCCATCCATCCATCCATCCATCCATCCATCCATTCACCCACTCATCCACCCAACCACCCACCCATCCATCCATCCATCCATCCACCTCCCATCCATCCATCCACCCACCCACCCACAATTCCACTGACCTGCTAGTCAGAGCCTCGCGGATGTGCTTGCGGACATTCTGCCGCACTTCCGATGGTGGGGGCCCGTGCTCGGTGCTGTCCGGTATTTTGGCCTGCTGACCGCTGTCCTTGACCTTGCTGTCCTTCTGGGACTTGTCCTGACTGCCCTCTCTCTGCTGCTTCTCCTTCTTCTGCAGCATCTCCTGTCTGTGCTTCTCTCGCTCCATCTTCTCTGCAGGCATGAATGAATGAGTGAGTGGGTGAGTGAGTGAGTGAGTGAGTGAGTGAATGATGAATGAATGAATGAATGAATGAATGAATGAATGAATGAATGATGAATGAATGATGAATGAATGAATGAATGAGTGAGTGAGCGAGTGAGTGAGTGAATGAAAGAAAGAATGAAAGAAAGAATGAAAGAATGAATGAATGAATGAATGAATGAATGCATGAAAGAATCAGAGAGCATGCTGAGAACGCAAACCTCCGCCTAGGAGGTTAATATTTCTCTTCCATGGCCTGTATCAGTCATAAAGACAGTATGCTCTGCTAGCCAGGCCTGACTCTGAAAAGTTCATTTCACTTTGTAGGCTGAAAGCGACATCTGAGTGGAACGCATGTGCCTGCGTCATCAATAGTTCTAAGTCATCACCTTCGTGATGTACAATAAAAACCTCTCTTTATGCTCCCTATACACGAATTACATAACAGATAACATTCTCTTTTGGGTTGTAATTCCAAAACTACAAAACAGATAACCCC
>JAWQFJ010001715.1:0-10000 GCA_034096865.1 Theodoxus fluviatilis
CAGTTGGACGTAGTGGCACAGAAGATGGCACTATCAGCGCTCAGCAACGGTCTGGTGTAGAGGCAGTCAACAAGAGATGCAACTCCCCCAGCGTTCTACGCCCTCGAAAACGTGAATCTGCATGGAGGGCGGACAACCTTGGACCTGTCATCGCCTCTGCCTTGCTCCGCTGAGGTGCGAGGATTCGCCGCTACAACAACCCGGCAGAGGGACGTCTGGGTCGTGAGAGGGCGGCAGGACCTGCTTCGCCGGCGAAGGACGACGACCCGACCACGTGGGCTCCTCCAGGGCGAGGATGGCGTCGCGGGATTCGTCGGCAGCAGGGGCAGGAAGAGATCAAGACTTGACGCTATAAGAACGTTTCGGTAGCAATTGCGTCACCTTTCGTATGGACTGATGGCCTTAGCTAAATGCTACTACACAGGAGATATTGCGCAGTCAGATTGAATGCTGCGCTGCCAGGGAGGTAAGGAATGAAGCAGTTTGATTTTTAATTTAGTAGCAGGTCTTGATGTAGTATGTGTTCGCGGTACCATTATATTGCATGTATGAGTTCAGGAGAGATCTGGATTTGACCTAATGTGAGGTCTATAGCGTAGATGCTGCGGAAAAATATCTGGATTTGACGCGTTTTCGAAGTCTCCAGTACTGTGTGTACTGAAGAGCGACGTCTGGAGAGGCCCAGAGGAGGCCGTCAGCACAGGTGTGCTGAGGGTAGACGTCCAGGTGAGACTTAGTGTAGGTCAACTGCAATGGTGTGTTGTGTAGAGGTGTCCAGATCCTACCCATCCGGGGTAGGCAGCACTAGTACGCTGATAAGAGATGTGCAGATTCCACTCATCAGGAGATTTTGGTACCGGTTCACTGTGTAGATCAAGTTTTATGTATCGTCAGCTTTGTTAGTTGATGGCGCCATTAATGGTGTGTTGTGCTGTTCTGGCTAGAATAACTAATACGTGTCATGTAAAATTTGAGTAAGGTTGTGCATCACTTTGTGTATCCAGAATTCATGCTAATTCTTCCCTGTGCCTTCATCGAGTGAAATGCCGCTAGTGTGTTCTCCTGATTTTCCATGTGAAGCATCTGACACGTATGTAGGGCTCTGAGTTTCCCAACGTTTAGCGACTGAACGTTCGCTGACCCTGTTGGGTGCCCTCAGCTGGATATTTGATGGACATCGATTCTCGTTTTAAACGTTAAACCATTCCTCATTGATTGTCCATAGATTATTAGCCGGAAAATTGTTAATGTATTCACTTTGGTCTGGCCCTGTCGTTGGTTTTGTTAGAACAGGATTTTAAAGATTCTAGTTATTGTGGTATTTGTTTTGGTAACTATTCAGGGGCCGAATAGTTTAAGGAGGGGGTAGTGTTGTGAATGTTTCTGTGGTTGCGTAGATTTGCTAAAGTGCATGTCTCTCAGAGCCGTAAGCTTGTGAGGAATATTTTTGTGCATGCCTACTCTGCTCATCCTCCGTATTCAGTTGTCGCAGCTGCCCTGTCAGTCGCTGCCCTGTCAGTCACTCGTTATCTTAGTGTGACCCTCGGCTAGTGAACCACTCCCCTCAGTTTGCGGAACAGCCAGATTGTCAGCACCCACCCGCGCCCCTCTCACCCCTTTCTACCATTCTTTGTATAAGGGTCCTCCGGAAGTGAACCTTCCGGTTCCCTTTTTGCACCTGCTCCTGTCAATCTCCATAAATAGAGGCTGCTGTGCTTGCTTAAGTAGACCCCCATTCCATCTGGGTGAGCAGAGACCCTATTTACACCAGGGTGAGAGATAGACCCAGTTCCATCTGGGTGATAGACCATTTTACCACCAGGGTCCAGAAGTTTATGTACTAAGAGCTTAATGTAACAACGGCCAATAAAGAGTGGAAAGAAACAAGCTTCGCCCCTGCGTCATATCATTGAAGCTGCTGTCTTGCTTGGGAAATCCTGGGCGACCCGCCACGGACGGGATCCACCAGTGAGAGGATTGCTGAGGGAACAACATCGCTCGCCTCCTCGGCAACTACTTCCCCAAGTCCCCGTTTTTCCCGCAACAGACTCATGAATGACGGCTCTAAATTTCGAGGGTATGTTTTTAGCCACCATGTATCAATACTGTACAATTTTGGTGAATATAATCCTGTTGATATGTGTGTGTGTGTTTGTATGTACCCCAATTTAATCAACATCACCATTAGAACAGATACATACTAGCTAAAACTGACCTAAATGTCGTTGCATAGACTATCTAAACATGCGTATGTAATATTGCAAAACTCAAACATCCCCGACAACAAGAGCTGATCCTGATTGGTTCCGAATACGTTGCGCAATCTACGTTTTGCATATATGGTAATGAACAGTGGTGCAGAGAAAGAAAAGCAATTGTTAAAGCAAATACAGCAAAGTCTGCAGGGTTATTCTCGGCAGTCGTTGAATGAAGAACACTTTAGCAGCGAAAAGGTGTCGTTGTATTCTGACATCAAAACACGTATTTGGTCAGGAAACATATCTAACTTATCAGACTATTCAACAGTTTAGAAATGCATTCATGTGCTTTCGAAAATGTTACGAGATAAAAGTTGAGAGACATTTTCTGTTGCACTGCAGTAAATGTGCCGATCTCAGAGAGAGGTACATAGTACGTCATGTACAAACAAGTAGAGATTGTAGCTTTCTTCTCAAATGTACTAATAACCTAACAACAAATAATTTATCGATGTATGATCTGAGGAGAAGGGAAAAGAAATGTCCCACTTAATTAGCAGCCTCACGGATGTATCAACCGCTAAACGATTTGTATGTTTGATCCGTGTGAGAAAAGATGTATTTGTTATACTTGTTGTTATATTGTTACTGTTCAATCGGCAGTGGGCGTGTGAATAACATAACGTTCAGTTGCGTTCAGTTCCCTACCCCCTCCCAGTCACCTCCACCCTTCCCCTCTTCCATGTAACCCGAGTTTCACATCCACGTGGTACCTTGACTGCCTTGATTTCTGCTCATCAAATTTAAATCTGTTTACTTTTCAATACTCCCAACCTCTAACAGTGTATACTTTCGTTTGCCTATACTGGTCGCAAAGTTGAGTCTGTTGTCTTTTTTGGTGTCTGTCCTGTTGAAGGGCGCAATACCCGAAACGTTGACAACCTGTTTTGTGTTGTGTTTCTGAGCCCGGACACGTGCCTTGGTTCTTTTTTGTTTTCAACATCCCGGGCAGCAGTAAATCGTGTTTTGTCACCAAAACAATTCATTGAAACTTTTGTGTGATGAATGCACACCAGTCAGAAAGTGCTAGTGTTGCCATTCTCCATGGAAAACTATTCCTGCCTTACACATCCAAATGCTGGCCCGGTTGACTGTTTTCGTAATTATACAATGTAGTACAGGTCCTGCCAGTTTCAGTTGTCAGGTGATGTGTGGAACACAAAATCTCTTCTTTGTTTCAGATTCTTAAAAAAAAATTGGTCTACTGGACGTTGCTCCTTTACGACGCTTGAATGACGTCATCATGCCTTTGATTACTCATCTGTGACAGGAAAGCAGTTTCAACTCATAATTCTTTTCAAAATATTTTTGTTTCATGCAGTTTGTCTTCTCTTGATTTTTTTCTCTCTGTCCCAGATCTATAAAAAACATTTTTTTGCGGATTGATCACGTGCTTGGTCTCTGGAACCCGTTCCTGCTGATTGCACTGCGTCATAGACCGATTCTTTTCCTTCACACCAACCGTTAATTGGCAAGACGTGTAGCTTTCATACTTTCATTTCGTTTACCATTTTGAGTTGGGTTTTTTTTTCATCGGAACAGGTTGCTGACTCTCTCAAACGAATGTTTGTCCTCGCCACTGCCTCAGGCATGTTCCTGTCCTCTTGGAGACCCAGTGCTGCCAAGCCGTGCCACCACCACGGTGTCCATCGCCTCAGACCATCATGGCGTGACGGCTTCCTGTCTCCTCACCAACGCAGACGTCGAGATTGTTGTGGCTGGTCGCCATGGGGACCGAAGTCCCCTCCTCCACCTACGTCACAGAGTCCAGAGGTGTGGACGGGGCTTGAGACAAGAGCGCCACTGTTTGTCAAGGACACGTGATGGGATGGAGGACGGTGGCCTTCCCTGAAGAGTTGCCTCTCTTCCACTGGTTTCGACGTCACGGAAGTCGAAACAGAGACTGTGGAATCACGGGAGAAAGCCTTTCTTACTCTAATGCTGTGAGATGAATCTATAGTCTTGTAGATGACTATAGTCGATAAAACATCATTTGTCAGGAAAGTATTCAGATTCAAACTGGTGGCGAAGACGCCATCGAGGTGTTGCACAAATTTGAAGAAATCTTCTCTGTTATTCAAAGAAAATCATGTGGCATAACTTGATTTCTCGACGAATTTTTGCTAACTGAATGCAGAGGACCATCCTCCGTTAGATGTCACGCCACAAATTTGAAGGAATCATTTCTTATTATTCTTATTATTATTATCTTATTAAGGAATCATTTCTTGTCACTTCTAGCGTGATCCAGTGCAGCGCAGGCCTTGGGGGACGGATCCTAGCATCTGTGGACGGCTGGTGTTCCGACTGTTGTTCCATCGTCTCCAGACTGTCAAACCATGGACGGTAGGTGTGCAGAGGCATGGGGTCTCCTATAAAGAGCACTGCACAATCTACCTGTCAGAGACAATACAGACGTTTTCTTCCATTAAGAAATGATTGTGTGGCGTTGAATGGACTGACAGTAAGACGGACTCTCTTGTTGTGTTCTAGCTTCTTCTTTAAAGAGTATCCCCCTCCAGAATGTGACGAAGTCGCCATTTTCTCCTGAATTAAATGACATTTGCTTCAGTGCACTGACTGGATAAAATCACTGCCTAAGTCTTGAGTTTTTCGCTCGGCAGTGCAATGTCTGTAGGCAGTGTAACGTGCTAAAAAGTCGACTGTGCAAAAAAGTCGGCGGAAGTCATCAGAGAGTTACCTCCCTCCGCTATCAGACATGTTTTTGTGGAGAATCTCTCCCGACAAGCGACAGATTTGCAGCTGTACGAGGTATTTTTGCAGGTGGGTCGTTCTTATTCATTCTGCAAATTACATAGCTTACAAAACATTCGTCCGTGCAAAAGAGACGACGGAAATCATCGGCGATTTTCGTACCTTGTTGCTTTTCGTAAAAGTAATACCCTGCTTTCCGTTGCACTCTGCATAATCTGTGCTACGATGTAGCTTTCTCATCCACACTCACAACCTATTTCTTATCTAGAGGGTGAATGCTCTTGCTTTGTTAGCGGCAAATTACATTTCTCAACAGATTTTCAGGGACCAAATGTGAACTGACACCGTGATCATTACCTCAGAGCAAAAGGCACACGACCCGAGTAATAAAACCGTCACTGTGTCTGTCTCCCTTACTGGGTCTGACTCCAGCTGTCAGTGACGGGAACTGCTGTGGATTGATTGATTAATGATTATTTCATTGAGTTCCTTGTGGAGCATAGGGCCTCGGCAACAGTCCTCCAACGTAATCGGTTCTGGGCAACCTTCTTCAGCTCTCCCCATGACAGGTTGCAGTTCCTCATCTCTTCCTCGCAGGATCGCCTCCAGGTGGTCTTGGGGCGACCAACTCGTCTCTTGCCCTGAGGATTCCACTGCAAGGCCTGCCGTGTGATGTCATGTGGAGGTTTCCGCAAGGTGTGCCCGATCCACCTCTACTTCCGCCTTGCGATCTGCTGTCCGATGGGATCTTGGTTTGCCTGCTTCCACAAGTCGGTGTTCTTGACTTTGTCTGTCCACCTCATCTAAAGGATGTTACGGAGGCATCTGTTTATGAAGACTTGGAGCTTGTTGGTCAGAGTATTGGTGACTCTCCATGTCTCAGAGCCATAGAGGAGGACAGACTTGACGTTGCTGTTAAATATCCGGAGTTTTGTGTGGGTAGAGAGGGATGTTGATCTCCAGACTGGTCTCAGAGTATTGAAGGCATATCTGGCTTTCCCGATTCTGGCTTTGATGTCCTCGTCAGAACCGCCTGTTGCTGATACGACGCTGCCGAGGTAAGTAAAGGAGTCCACCTCTTTGAGCTCCTTGTCTCCCATGGTAACAGGCTTCTGCTGCTTCTTGTTCACGGCCATGGTCTCTGTCTTTTGCAGGTTGACCTGTAGTCCGGTCTTCGCTGCTTCTCTGGCAAGGTTGTCTGTCTTCTGTTGCATGTGTTGGTAGCATTGGGACATCAGGCACAAGTCGTCTGCAAAGTCGAGGTCGTCCAAGGTCTGTGTCAGGTCCACTGGACTCCGGTCCTGCCTGTTCTGGTTGTCTCTCGCATGACCCAGTCCACCACGAGCAGGAAGATCATCGGCGACAGCAAGCATCCTTGACGGACCCCTGTAGTCACCTCAAATTCCTCTGTCAGCTTGCCATTGTGGATCACCTGGCACGAGGCGCCCTCGTACAGCTGCTGGATCAGGTTGACATAGGCTCGCGGGATTCCATAGTGATGGAGGAGTCTCCAAATGGTCTCTCTGTCAACGCTGTCAAACGCCTGGCGGAAGTCAATGAAGTTCAGGTACAACGTTGACTGCCACTCCAGGGACTGCTCCAGGATAATCCTGAGCGTAGCGATCTGGTCCGTGCATGACTTGCCCTTCCTGAAGCCAGCTTGTTCTGGACGAAGTCTGTTGTCAACAGCGTATTTCAGTCGATCCAGGATGATGCGTGATAGTACTTTACTTGGCACTGACAGTATCACGATGCCTCGCCAGTTATTGCATAATCCGAGATCTCCTTTCTTTGGGAGTTTCACCAGCTGTCCTTTTTTCCAATCCGCTAGGATTCTTCCTTCTGTCCAGACTTTCTGCAGTAAAGGCAGCAGCATGGTTGCTGTGATGGAAATGTCTGTCTTGAGTGCCTCTGGTCCGGCTGCTTTGTGGAGGCCGTGGTATTTAGAAAGGCTGCCTCTCCACCTCATGTAGGCTGACGTCGTGAGCAGATCTTCGTGTCTTTCTGTGTTGCATGTTCAGTTTTTGTACAGAGAAAAAAAGGCCAAAACTTCTTCACTTCATCTAGGCTGGCGTCGCCATGCTTCCTTGTACAGAAACTGCAAGGGCGGTATGACCCAAGCTCTGCTGATCCAGACCCTGATGAGATTGTTGACTTCCGTCATGAACGTTCAGAAAATGGGATTCGATTCTCCACAAGGCTTGTTTGTTGCGTCACAGGCTTAGGAATTGTTCTTCTCTGGGTAAGGACGGTTTAGGCGCTGCGATTCGTCTAATGCTGTTTGTCGTCGTCTGTGTGTTGCACAGTTGTATTTGCCACAAACTCCGCTTCTTCTTTGATAAAGTCATTAATTCAGTTGCCAACAAAAGCTTTCTAAATGCAAGGAGAGCTCGTGAGCTAACAGTGTATGTTTGCTGGAGGTATTTTTTGCTCCGTGTTTCCTTTGCGTCGTTGCATGGGTCCAAAGAGGAAAGGACGAAGTCGCCATAACGTTGGAAACCATAGTGACGTGTGTGGAGGACGTCTGTGAGAGTGGAGTTGCTAGATGAATGTCACACTGGTGTTGAGACTCGAGATCATTGTCTTGTGAAATTATTTCGTTGTATCAACCGTCCCTTTGGCCTTATTTCGCAGGAAGAAACATGAAAGAAAAATAACCCTGCTGCTATGGTCTTCCTCACACAAGACTGCATTACTCTTCTATTACGTTTAAACAAGCAAGGTGGAACCGACGCAGATGTGAAGGCAAGAATTGGAAAAGCCAGGACAGCCTTCCTCCAACTGAAAAACATTTGGAGTTCAAGAGATCTGTCCATCAAAACAAAGATCAGGATTTTCAACACCAATGTTAAGTCTGTTCTGCTCTACGGCGCCGAAACATGGAGGACCACTGTAACCACCAACAAGAAGATCCAGACATTCATCAACTCATGTCTGCGCCGTATTCTACAGATACGATGGCCTGAAAAGATCAGCAACGAGGAGCTCTGGCAACGCACAAACCAACAATCAGCAGACCAAGAGATCATTCAAAGGCGCTGGAGATGGTTAGGGCACACATTACGCAAACCGGTCTCAAACACCACCAGACAGTCCCTTTCATGGAACCCACAAGGGAAGAGGAAGAGAGGTAGACCTCGCAACAGTTGGCGCCGAGACCTGGACGCCGATTGCTCAGGACCGGGATTGCTGGAGAACCCTTGTTTGCGGCCTATGCCCAAGGAGGGGTCAAAGGCGTAAGTATGTAAGTAAGTAACGTTTAAAGAAGGGAAGATTGTGTGCACTGAAACTCAATTCGAAATATGCTACATTCACTATGACGTGTGAGCTACAACACATGCAAATCCAAGTTCTGCTCGGACCTTTTGGACAAAAGAATCATTATCTTGCTAATAAATTTTGAATAATCTAGTGTTGTCATGCTACTTAATAGCAACGTACATCTAAAAAGCAAACGGTCATGTCTTCAAACACAAGCAATGAGAAGAAAGATACTTCTGGAAGAGAGGTGGGAAAGGTTTCACATAGCTTGTGGTGGCGTCAGCACACATCATGAAGCGAGGAAACCAATTAAGAGGCACTCACCGGCTGAAAAAGAAAGAAAAGAACACATTAACTCAAGCTCAGTTGTGGCCATATATAAATTCAATAGAATATACATCACCACTAAAGAGGTTGTTAATGGGCTCCGAAAGAGGTCAAAGAAACAGAGAGAGAGAGAGAGAGAGAGAGAGAGAGAGAGAGAGAGAGACAGAGAGAGACAGAGAGAGACAGAGAGAGACAGAGAGAGACAGAGAGAGACAGAGAGAGAGAGGCAGAGAGAAACAGACAGAGAGACATATTGATTGACTGACTGATTAATTGATTGATTAATTGATTGATCTTTAATCGGCAGACGACCCATCTGATGTTATCATATATTTCATCTCATCTCATCTCATCTCATTCCCTTGGCCGCTCTGGCCGTCGGGGCGACATGAGGGACGACCGACACGGAGATTCCTCCGCCATTCCAGGTCTGTATTCCGCAGCTGTTGTCTATATCACGGTTCCAATGTCGTCCTTTCCCTCCCATCCCACCGCTGCCACCATTGTGGTAGGTGCGTGGCTGTCGAGCATGGCAGTAGATGTTGTAGTGTGGATGGGGTACTGAGAGGACAAGTTGCGCCTGTGACTTTTCAAACTCCTTTATTCTTCTTCCTTACAAAGCAGCATACAAGGGCACCCTACACAAACCGTGTACGCTCCCTTCCCTGTTTGCCTGCCCAATCCCCTTTACTTTCCTTCTCTCCCCCTCCAACCCTTGTCTCCTCTAGCTCCACCTCTCCGTTCTCAATGGCTGAGACAGTCCCAGAACCTCTGACCACCCATTAGAGATTTCTTTACTTTCACACTCCAACACACACAGGTGCCAACCAGAGCCCCAGATATTCTAAACACAACTCCATTCTCTCTCTGATCTGACAGGGCTTCTCCCTTTGTTGCCACAGACACAATCGCTCCTTCTATAAACACTCTGCTCTGGCCAGCTGAAGGCACCACCTTTAACCCCTGTATCTTCTCTTGGATTTCTTCCCAAATAGTTGTTGGGAGATTAAGGATGCCCCACATGCCCAGATGGTGGTGGGCGGAACGCATCTCTACTCTTTGATATTCCGACATAAATTCCTTTACAAAGAGCTCCAACTTAATATCATCTCATCTCATCTCTCATTCCCTTGGCCGCTCTGGCCGTCGGGGGGACATGAGGGACGACGACACGGAGATCCTCCGCCATTCAGGTCTGTTGGTGGCTGTTTTGAGCAGCGCTTTCATGGGGAAGGCCGTCCACTCCTTGATGTTGTCCGTCCAGCTCTTTCTCTGTCGACCACGGCGACGACCGCCCTCTAATGTGCCCTGCAGTACAGTCTTGCACAGGGAGTCGTGCCTGGTGACGTGGCCAAACCAGGCCAGCTTGCGTCGCTTGACGGTCGCCAGAAGGGGTTCCTGTGGGCCTACAAGTGCTGCTGTCAAGTTCCGCACAAACT
>JAWQFJ010001715.1:15000-17500 GCA_034096865.1 Theodoxus fluviatilis
GGCGAAGTCGAGTTACTTCCTACTTTTTATTGGCCGCTGGTACAAGTTCTTAGTGCAGGATTACATTTCTGGACTCGGGGTGGTCAAATGGTCTGCTGGCTTGTGTGCCTTTTATCCTTATAGGGGAAGCACGGACCTCACTGGAACCAGGGTGTGGATTGCTTCCCAAATCCTAGCCCTAGGTCCCGGGTTTGTGCTTCAATTTGGCAGAAGAGAGATTACTTACTTTAACTTGCTGTGAAATTACTTATTCCAAATGTTACCCCATTCACCACAACAAAGTCTATTGAACGAATCCTATGCCGTTGCAAGCAGCTGTCTTACTTGAGAGAAAACATACTATTTATCATCAAAATGTTAGAATGTGGATGCCAGAGTGGGAGCTAGAATGGTTCGCTAGCCTCAGGTCACGCTAGTCTAACCAGTTACTGATCGAGGAGGGCAGCTGCACCAACTATCAGCCTACAGCAGCGGTGGAGGGGTCGCAGAGTGGTCAGCTGGTCAGCTTGATTTGTGTACAGCATTGAGGGTTGGGAGAGAGGTCTGACACACAGCATAGGGGTAGGAAGAGACGCAAGCAAAGACATTTCAGTAGAGGATGATCATAGTCGATGTACAATACGCATGGGGATGGCACCTTATCATAAGTCTTTTAAAAAATTGTCATTTTTGTACTCCGAACATTACACACACCTTTCAGCACACGAACACTTTTCCCCTCTCTGATTGCAGTGTCATTCTGCACGGGGAGGGCGGCCGACAGTTTATAGTTGTAAGTACGAAACTGAGATCTTGCTCTGGTGTACAGCTTCCAGTTTTGTGCCTTCCTGATACCAACATATCAACATATGAGAGAGAGAGGGGGGGGGAAGAGAGAGAGAGAGAGAGAGAGAGATAGAGAGAGGGAGAGAGAGAGGGAGGGAGGAGGGAGAGAGAGGGAGAGAGGAGAGAGGAGAGGGAGGGAGGGAGGGAGGGAGAGAGGGAGAGAGAGAGAGAGAGAGAGAGAGAGAGAATGAATGAATGAATTACAATTTCAATAGTGTTGGGAGCTGCTACCACCAGTCGAGGCAGTACACACACACACACACACACTCATACACACATGCACTACACGCACACACGCGCGCGCACGACACACACACACACACACGCATACACACATGCACACACACGCACACACACGCGCGCAAACACACACACACACACACACACACACGACACACACACACACACACACACACACACACACACACACACACACGCAGAGCGAGAGAAACTATTAAGTTAGAATGGAAGGGAAGTTCCTGAAAATACTTTTAGTTTTTTGCTTTGGCATGTCGTAGCTATTGACGACGTGCACAGGGTTGCAGCCAGTATAATATTGTCAAGATATTTAAATGAACCCAGACTTTTCCTCTGGGACGGGAAAAATCTTGGTTTATTTAACTGGAGAGAGAAAAGGGGGGGGGGGGGGGGGCGAGTGAGGGAGAGGGGGGGAGAGAGGGGGTGGGGGGGGAGGGGGGGAAGAGAGCAGGAGAGAGACGGAGAGAGAGAGAGAGAAGAGAGAGAGAGAAAGAGAGAGAGAGAGGGAGGGAGAGAGAGAGAGAGAGGGGGGAGGGAGGGACGGAGGGAGGGAGGGAGGGAAGGAGGGACGGAGAGGAAGAGGGAGAGAGAGAGAGAGAGAGAGAGAGAGAGAGAGAGAGAGAGAGACAGACAGACAGACAGACAGACAGACAGACAGACAGGCATACAGACAGACAGACAGACAGACAGACAGACAGACAGACAGACAGACAGACAGAGAGAGAGAGAGAGAGAGAGAGAGAGAGAGAGAGAGAGAGAGAGAGAGAGAGAATCACTTCCTGTTATCAAACTAATCTCCGACCTCAAAGCCACACACCTCTCATGCATGTGCCCCTCTCCTCTCTATCAGCTCTCTTTCCCGCTTTATTCATGTCTCACTTAATATATGTCCCGGAGGATTTACACTTGTCGTTACCATATCGCACGTACGGGTTTTCTTCTAAACATGTTCCAATTCTTCCTAAAAGGCAATTGACCTGGTTCGCTCAGCCAATGAAGAAGCCACATTTCTGTTTCTCGACTTGGAGAGCGGGACGTGGGGAACTCCCTTTTCCACTGATTGGCCGCAGCTGGCGACGCAGCGGACGACGCAGAGTTATCCCGAACACACTTGTGACATCCCATCTGCGGACTACTGGGGCGTGGTTGATCCGCAAGCACGCATTCTACCCCGTGTCTCCTCTCTTGTGATGCAAATACTACAGACACACTTGGCGTTTATCCAAACTTTGCTTCGACTTCATTCCCGGATGGACCGATGAAGGCGGGAACCATAGTCCCGCAACATGTAAATTCCCCGTTTTGTTCACCTTTTCCCTTTCCCCCGGCGCTTGCATGTGCGAGGTTGCCCCCACCTGGGTGGAAACTGGGCGAGCTACCGTGCTCCGGCAGCCAGGGAGACATACAGGAGCGGCTG
>JAWQFJ010001715.1:22500-25000 GCA_034096865.1 Theodoxus fluviatilis
TCACGATTTGGCTGAGCTTCAAGCGCTCGAAGGGGGTCGTCCCTGTTCCCACCCACCCCCCACCCCGCTTTCACGTTTCGGTCGAGCACTGAATTCCCCCCCCCCCCCCCTATCACGTTTCGGTTGAGCCCTTGAACACCCCCCACTCCCCCCCCCCCCCCACTCTTAAAAAAGTTTGGACCCCCCCACCAAAAAAAAGAAGAGAAAAGAACTGATCCGCTCCTGTTGATGTGTGACATCTTTCTTTCCTCCCTACAGAATAGCGTGATGGGAGGCTGATAAATCGAACCCAGACTTTCTTTTTTACTCCATTGCTTTGAAAGACTGTAGCTGTTGTGAGCTAAAGTGTTAATTTCTCAAGGAGGGGTTTTTCTCGATCCAGCATTGGCAACCAGAAAAGTTAGAAGTGAAAATACATTTTCCAACTGTGCCTGATATGAGACAGCATCTGACGCAATAAAATATCCCCGTAATAACCTGTGTCAAGCAGAAGTGGACAACGCATGTTATTTTCAAAGCCTCTTTTTTCCCATGTCAAACTGTTGAGAAGTAAATATGCAAAGTTGCGTTGTGGATTGCCCCCAAAGCAATCTGAAGTTATTTCAACCAGTCCAAAGCAATCTAAAGTTATTCCAACCAGTCCAAAGCAACCTAAAGTTATTCAAACTAATCCAAACCAATCTAAAGTTATTCAAACCAATTCAAAACAATATAAAATTATTAAAACCAGTCCAAAGCAATCTAAAGTTATTCAAACCAGTCCAAAGCAATCTAAAGTTATTCAAACAAATCCAAAGCAATCTAAAGTTATTCCAACCAATCCAAAGCAATCTGAAGTTATTCAAACCAGACCAAAGCAATCTAAAGTTATTCAAACCAGTCCAAAGCAATCTAAAGTTATTCAAACCAATCCAAAGCAATCTAAAGTTATTCAAACCAATCCAAACCAATCAAAAATTATTCCAACCAGTCCAAAGCAATCTAAAGTTATTCCAACCAATTCAAAGCAATCTAAAGTTATTAAAACAAGTCGAAAACAGTCTAAAGTTATTCCAACCAATCCAAAGCAATCTAAAGTATTTCAAACCAATCCAAAACAATCTAAATTTATTCAAACCAATCCAAAGCAATCTAAAGTTAGTCCAACCAACTCAAAGCAATCTACAATTTTTCAAACCATTTCCAAAGCAATCTAAAGTTATTAAAAACAAACACAAAGCAACCTAAAGCTATCCAAAGCAATCTAAAGCAATCCAAAGCAATCAATAGCAATTCAAAGCAATCTGTAGCAATTCAAAGCAATCCAAAGCTATCCAAAGTAATCCAAAGGAATCTAAAGCAATCCAAAGGAATCCATAGCAATCTGAAGCAACCTAAAGCAATCCATAGCAATCCAAAGCTATCCAAAGTAATCCAAAGCAATCTAAAAGGCTTTCTTTCCGGCCTGTTCAAAGTGATCGCTGAAACCATAGGCAACACCATCCGTCAGTTCTTTTTCTTAAAGAAATCAGTTTCCAAATATGTCTGCTTTTTCGTCACCTTGGTGATACCAACTCCTGTATGAATACAGCGATTGTTTCAAACTAATTCCAGAAACGCCCTTGGGAAACCCGCCTGCGATACGCGCATCGTTTGATCGATTTGCCAAGATTCGTTTGAAAGTACAAAGGCATTACAAGATGATTTGATCAAGATGATTTTGATACCAATCATGAAGGGGAAAAAAGTTCAGATTTTATCGCTTAGAGGCAGTGCAGCCGATCCGATGTTCTGATGTTTCCCGCTGAACTGCCTTGACATGGATGGGACCAAAGTAACAGTTGTGTTTGCTGCTCCAGCCTTTCAAACCCGATGGCTTGGGGTTAAGATTAGACACACAGCGTCTCCCGATGCGATTCGGAAACGGCGAATAACGAGGAAAATAGAGATATTCTCTTATTCTACCAACTCCAGTGATTTCGTGAAGAGTGTTTGTACATTACCTATAAAGGTTGAATGGCTTGGCTATAACACTTTATTCATTCATTAATTCATTTGTTTGTTCGTTCATTCTAGCCATTGTGTTGTGGGTTGTATTCTCGTTAGCATTTGCAATCCAAACACTGCTGATGTTACCTCGGTCTAGTTTTGACTTTGCATTGTTGAGTGTGTTCTGAGATTGAGATATTTCATGCTGCGCGCTTACGTTTTACATTCATTAATGACAACGTTATTTTCAGTTCAGTTTAGTTTAGTTTATAAGAAACACCAACAACGTTATGACCCCAACATTTTCTTTGCAGGCGCCTTTCACTTTGGAAGACAGATGTCGGAAGAAGGACATGAAGCACGCGTGCAACTGGGTGCGTAATTTCAAACTACGGAAGAAACTTACTGTTTGCAAACTTTGATTTTGTCTGACGACACGCTTGTGATGCAGATCTTAGTGTGTGCTGGATTATGTACCGCAGCCTGAATTGGATATAGATGGAAGAAACGCGATCCAATCATGCCTACATTC
>JAWQFJ010001715.1:30000-41306 GCA_034096865.1 Theodoxus fluviatilis
GTTTTATTATAAAACAGGCATTCCTCTGTAAAGCTGATTTTAAGCAGGCGTGTATAGTTTTTGTACGAATTTTTGCAATGAAGTGATCATGTAGGTATGGGGTATCAGTGAGCCACTTCGATTGAACTAAACGCATTTATTCAGGGAGTGACAAAACACCCTATCTCGCATCGATTTTCTGCATTCATGCAGGGCCAGGTAAAGGCAGGTGCAGGGGAAGACGACAGAGAAGCAAAGGCAAAGCAAGGATACAGGGGGGATGGGGGTAGGAGTGGGGGGTAGGTGTGGAGGGTGAGGGGTAAAGACCTGAAAAAGTGGAAGAGAGAGTGGGAGGGAGAAAGGGGGAGGTGGAGGGGAGGGCGGGGACCGCTTAGGGTGAGGCCCCGGGCGAAGGGAGAAGGGAGCAAACAAATGAGAGAAAGTAAAGGAAGAGTTCAGAGATTACACATAACTCTGATTGGAATTGGAACCTATAAGTATATTTAATGTAACAGGATCTTGCACATTTTGAATGTGATGATTCCGCCATTCTCACCAGGTTTTCCGCGTTAACTGCGTAATTCCTTACAACACCCTGGTAAATGCACATCGATCTATCCGACTGCACTTGCACCTGTGCATACACCTGTGCTTACACCTGTACACACCTTGAGGCATTTGTAAATGCTGTCAGGAATGCACGTTTGAAGATCCGGGTACTGTCAAAGTAGATTTCTCTGGTGCCGAGCACTGCTCGTGCCTCATCTCCATCTCTTCTCCAAATCCCCTCCCCCCTCCTCTCTACCCCCTCCCCCCTCCTCTTTCACTCCCCCTCCCCCCTCCACTCTACCCCCTCCTCTCTACCCCCTCCCCCCTCCACTCTACCCCCTCCTCTCTACCCCCTCCCCCCTCCTCTCTACCCCCTCCCCCCTCCTCTCTACCCCCTCCTCTCTACCCCCTCCCCCCTCCTCTTTACCCCCTCCTCTCTACCCCCTCCCCACTCCTCTCTACCCCCTCCCCCCTCCTCTCTACCCCCTCCCCCCTCCTCTCTACCCCCTCCCCCATCCTCTCTACCCCCTCCTATATACACCCTCCCCCCTCCTCTTTACCCGCTCCTCTCTCCCCCCTCCCCCCTCCTCTCTACCCCCTCCCCCCTCCTCTCTACCCCCTCCCCCCTCCTCTCTACCCCCTCCCCCTCCTCTCTACCCCCTCCCCCCTCCACTCTACCCCCTCCACTCGACCCCCTCCCCCTCCTCTCTACCCCCTCCCCCCTCCTCTCTACCCCCTCCCCCCTCCTCTCTACCCCCTCCCCCCTCCACTCTACCCCCTCCACTCTACCCCCTCCCCCCTCCTCTCTACCCCCTCCCCCCTCCTCTCTACCCCCTCCCCCCTCCTCTCTACCCCCTCCCCCCTCCACTCTACCCCCTCCCCCCTCCTCTTTCACTCCCTCCCCGCCCCCCTCCTCTTTCACTCCCTCTCTCCTCCTCCTCTTTCACTCCCTCCCCGCCTCCCTCCTCTTTCACTCCCTCCCGCCTCCTCTCTACCCCCTCCCCCCTCCTCTCTACCCCCTCCTCTCTACCCCCTCCCCCCTCCTCTCTACCCCCTCCCCCCTCCTCTTTCACTCCCCCTCCCGCCTCCACTCTACCCCCTCCCGCCTCCTCTTTCACTCCCCCTTCCCCCCTCCTCTCTACCCCCTCCCGCCTCCTCTTTCACTCCCCCTCGCCCCCTCCTCTTTCACTCCCTCCCCCGCCTCCTCTTTCACTCCCTCCCTCCGCCTCCTCTTTCACTCCCTCCCCGCCCCCTCCTCTTTCACTCCCTCCCTCCTCCTCCTCTTTCACTCCCTCCCCGCCCCCTCCTCTTTCACTCCCTCCCCCTCCTCCTCTTTCACTCCCTCCCCGCCCCCTCCTCTTTCACTCCCCCTCCCGCCTCCTCTTCACTCCCCCTCCCCCCTCCTCTTTCACTCCCCCTCCCGCCTCCTCTTTCACTCCCCCTTCCCCCCTCCTCTTTCACTCCCCCTCCCGCCTCCTCTTTCACTCCCCCTCCCGCCTCCTCTTTCACTCCCCCTTCCCCCCTCCACTCTACCCCCTCCTTCCCTGAGGATCATACTTTTCATTTCCACACCTTTCTCCTCTCCCTCCCCTCCCCCGTTCCTTTCCACTCCCACCCTCTATGCCAAGGCCTTTATGAACTATCCCCCCCCCCCTTTCTCTCCTAGAACAGGAAACAGACGCTAACTTAATGCACAAACAGGTGGGGGAGGTCCTATTAGGATAGGGTCCCAGGGTGTGGCTTTGGAACACGCAAGCCCTGCCATGTATCTGCGTATTCTGCACAGTCACGTTTCTTCTGTTTCTTTCGCAGTCTTTCTCCGTTGCCTGCATGGCAAGGCTGCAGTAACGGAATGTGACCTGTCGTGGCAAAACCAGGGTTGTCCAAAAGTTTTTAACCTTTGCATACTGCTACTTTAGCAAAGCCTACATCTTAGAAAGACATAATTAGCAAATTCAAAATATTTTCCCCTTAATTTCTTTCCGTTAAACTTTTTCCATACTGTGAACCGATATGTTTCTACGTAGGACAGCACAAGAAAAAGATATGTTCATTTATTGTCGAACAATGCAGGCAGTTGAATCAGCGACCAACATAAATACCCTTTCAAATCTATTTCTGAGCGGAAATCGTAAAAATGACCAACAGTACGTGATACTTAATTGTTCTATCTATCGGAATTCGCCAAGAACTCATTTAGGCCCCGACCACTTTCTGTGTTCATACAGCAAAATCGTCTGGGCGACATAGCCCTGGTCCTGTCCACATAGGCCAAGAGTGAGCAGTGCCTTATGAAATCATAATCACAGGTCATCGTGTGACGCTGGTCTGCTTTGACCAGTTTATGCACACATCGAAGACGAATTTCAGTGCAAAGGCTATACAATTCACTTTCTGTTTTGGCGTGCTAAAACGCCACGTGAGATTCACAAAATGAACCGAATCAAAGGGAATTCATTGACTTGGCGGAAAAACAACGACGAAGTTATGACACGTAACGTTAATTGGATGTCTTCCTGGGCTGCTTGTCATGCCGTACACATCTGATGGGAAGTTGTCGTGCAAGAAAATCAATTAGGTTGTGGTACTGTGAGCGTATTAGTGAAACAAAATCGAACAAGACGGAGTATGTGGTATCTAACGCAATACTGTATCCTTTCCAACTAGTATAAATTTTTATTGTCCTATCTAGTTTCGTATCTAAATTGTTAACCATCTCTCTCTCTCTCTCTCTCTCTCTCTCTCTCTCTCTCTCTCTCTCTCTCTCTCTCTCTCTCTCTCTCTCTGTGTCTCTCTCTCTTTCTCTCTCTGTGTCTCTGTCTCTCTCTCTGTCTCACTCTCTCTCTCTCTCTCTCTCTCTCTCTCTCTCTCTCTCTGCGTCTCCCTGTCATTCTGCCTCTCATAGCAAATAGTATTCTGTTAGTTCTCAAGTAACAGCTGATTAATGTGCTTATTGTGCCAAAATACATTTTGTTTTTCAGAAATGTTATTCATCAACACTCGCATAGGCTCTAATTTTATATTGTACGAAAGTGTTTTTCTTTGCAAACAAATTCTCTTGTATTTCTTGAGTGATAGCTGATTTGACACATGCTTGTTTGACGTCTTTTTCATCAATCAATGTGCAGATTTCCTCCATTTAAAAGTTAAAAGAGGATTCCAAATTCGAACCCAAATTTGGCTAGAAACGCAAATGTTGCCAGAAGTACTGAATATCAGTGTGCAACACTGATTGCAGAACGACGGCTCAGTACATCCGTCTTCAGGAGACTCACAGTTCCACGCAAGATTTCCTGTCTTGCAGGGCTGCCTTACGCAGCAAGGCGTGACTCACAGGCAGCCATCACAAAGAATCAAGGTTTTACGCCAGCAAAGCTTTCCACCCGCACAGCAAGGCGCATGTCAGTGTACGCCGGATCGGGGCGGCAAGGGGGAGGACAAGGGGGAAGGGGAGGGGGAAGCTTCACGATGAGGGGTCGCTATGGAGGGGGTGACAGGAATGAGGGTATATGACACAGAGAAGGGACTAGGGGTGGGTTGCTAGAGGGGGTTGGGTTTGAGGGGAGGGTTGTTTTGTTGAGGTTGTAGAGAAAGGAGGGGAAAGACAAGAGGAAAAGCAAGCACTGACATTGTGAGAGTTGGACAGAGTGATGGAGGGTGGAGTGGGGAGGGTGGAGATTGGAAAGGGATGGGGAGGTGGGGTGGTGATGTGAACTTGGAAAACGTTGACAGCCATTATCCAAGCCAAGCAGGTATCGAACGCTAATGAGGATTATCGATCTGTGGTGACAAAACACCGACTGCTGGCGGCACCACACCCTGGCTGCATAGCAACATCGCCGCCCGGACGATCTCCATGGTAACCCTCTCCGTGTCACCGTCGCCTTGAAAGGCACTGAGCACCAAAAGCAAAATGGCCGGCTTGACGAACTCCGTGGTAGGTGTCCCCTGTCATCGTCGCCTGCCGATGCACGGTTGCACCAAAGGCGCCCGCATCGACCCCCTCAGATAGTACATGACCGTGGTCACACGGACGACGGTTTCAGGGTTGATGTCGCTGCAATTTCTACTTCCAAAATAATGCAAGGGGTCACATTTGCAAAACCCTGAATGTATGCAGACGTGGAATATATTCGTGAATTATCTTGAGGTCTTCAGTGCTTATATTGCTGTTGGTGTGTCCTTCTCTTCGTAGATGACCAAGCACTGGCCCACAAACATTGTGTAAAATAAATCGGAATGAGAGCGATGTTCAATGGACTTGTGGCTCAGTAATTTTTGGACGAGAGACGTCTAGCTCCTATTGGGCAGTACAGCTTACCTGGTGGCGGTGACGGTTTTTGTGAGGCAGTTGAAAGACCCGAAGTCTTTTTTTTAAAAAGATCAATCATGAATGGGGACAACCAGACAAGCATCTGGTGTGATGAAGTCACAAGCTGGAAAACGGAAAGAGCCTGATTTTCAATCCCATAATCACGACCGCCGAACCTTTTGTCTCCGTACCCTGGGGATCCGCATGACTGCTGGAGTCCAGTGACAAAGGGCCTCTGTCGCTCCGCACAGAGCCCGGGCTCTTTAGGGAACTGGCTTTGATGAACCAACGCCCTCTCCATTAGATTGAAATCATAAATCAATGAATAGTGCCCTCAGACCATAGTACTCATCTTTGTGGTGGCAATGAAACTGAAGAGGTCGAACATTCCATAGAGTTGAGGCTGGGAGTGGGGAGGGCATTGGAGAAGGGGATCAGGCTTTGTGAATCTGAGCGGACCCCAGCCCCCCCGGGGAATGTAATTTTCCAGGCAGCGAAGGGCGAAAGGCAACTTCCGGTTGGCGCGTTGCATCAGCGCAGGGTGAATGGCCAAAGACTGTTGATGGAGAGAGGCTGCTCGTTTGCTCGAAAACCTGTGACGAAGCTTTAATGACTCGTTGTTGAGATTAGAGTAACGTTTCCATTTCTCCTTTCTCTCTCTCTCTCTCTCTCTCTCTCTCTCTCTCTCATATTCTCTCATTCTCTTCTCTCTCGTTTTCTTCTCGCATTTTCGCATTCACCTCAACCCCCCCCCCCCCCCCCCCCCCCCCCCCCCCCCCCCCCCTCCCCCCCCCCCCCCCCCCCCCCCCACCCCCCCCCCCTCCCCCCCCCCCCCCCCCCCCCCCCCCGCCCTCCTCTCAGCGCCCCTCTCTGTAACTGTCTGTTCCTCTCAGCGCCCCTCTCTGTGTCTGTCTGTTCCTCTCAGCGCCCCTCTCTGTGTCTGTCTGTTCCTCTCAGCGCCCCTCTCTGTGTCTGTCTGTTCCTCTCAGCGCCCCTCTCTGTGTCTGTCTGTTCCTCTCAGCGCCCCTCTCTGTGTCTGTCTGTTCCTCTCAGCGCCCCTCTCTGTGTCTGTCTGTTCCTCTCTGTACCCCTCTCTGTGTCTGTCTGTTCTTCTCTGTACCCCTCTCTGTGTCTGTCTGTTCCTCTCTGTACCCCTCTCTGTGTCTGTCTGTTCTTCTCTGTACCCCTCTCTGTGTCTGTCTGTTCCTCTCAGCGCTCCTCTCTGTGTCTGTCTGTTCCTCTCAGTACCCCTCTCTGTGTCTGTCTGTTCCTCTCTGTACCCCTCTCTGTGTCTGTCTGTTTCTCCCAGCGCTCCTCTCTGTGTCTGTCTGTTCCTCCCAGCGCTCCTCTCTGTGTCTCTCTGTTCCTCTCAGCGCCCCTCTCTGTGTCTGTCTGTTCCTCTCAGCGCTCCTCTCTGTGTCTGTCTGTTCCTCTCAGCGCCCCTCTCTGTGTCTGTCTGTTCCTCCCAGCGCCCCTCTCTGTGTCTGTCTGTTCCTCTCAGCGCCCCTCTCTGTGTCTGTCTGTTCCTCCCTGCGCCCCTCTCTGTGTCTGTCTGTTCCTCTCAGCGTCCCTCTCTGTGTCTGTCTGTTCCTCTCAGCGCTCCTCTCTGTGTCTGTATGTTCCTCTCTGTACCCCTCTCTGTGTCTGTCTGTTCCTCTCAGTACCCCTCTCTGTGTCTGTCTGTTCCTCTCAGCGCTCCTCTCTGTGTCTGTCTGTTCCTCTCAGCGCTCCTCTCTGTGTCTGTCTGTTCCTCTCAGCGCCCCTCTCTGTGTCTGTCTGTTCCTCTCAGCGCCCCTCTCTGTGTCTGTCTGTTCTTCTCTGTACCTCTTTTAGTCTGTCTGTTTATCTTTGTATCTCTTTTTGTGTGTCTTTTTCTATTTTTACCTACATGTATGTCTATCTGATCCTGTGTGTACCCCTCTCGGTCTGTCTGTTTCTCTTTGTACGTATATTTGTCTGTATGTTCTACTTTGGATCTTCTTTTGTCTTTCTGTCTGTCTTTGTGCTTCTCTGTGTCTGTCTGTCTTTGTGGTTCTCTGTGTCTGTCTGTCATTGAGTGTCTCTGTGTCTGTCTGTCATTGAGCTTCTCTGTGTCTGTCTGTCTTTGTGCCTCTCTGTGTCTGTCTGTCTTTGTGCTTCTCTGTGTCTGTCTGTCATTGAGCTTCTCTGTGTCTGTCTGTCATTGAGTGTCTCTGTGTCTGTCTGTCATTGAGCTTCTCTGTGTCTGTCTGTCTTTGTGCTTCTCTGTGTCTGTCTGTCTTTGTGCTTCTCTGTGTCTGTCTGTCTTTGAGCTTCTCTGTGTCTGTCTGTCTTTGTGCTTCTCTGTGTCTGTCTGTCTTTGTGCTTCTCTGTGTCTGTCTGTCATTGAGTGTCTCTGTGTCTGTCTGTCATGGAGCTTCTCTGTGTCTGTCTGTCTTTGTGCCTCTCTGTGTCTGTCTGTCTTTGTGCTTCTCTGTGTCTGAAAAAAAGAGTAGAAGACAAGCAACCGACTGTCTTCTACTCTTTTTTTCAGTAACTGTACACCCGACCCCGGCACTTAGATATATCCACTTCTCTGTGTCTGTCTGTCTTTGTGCCTCTCTGTGTCTGTCTTTGTGCTTCTCTGTGTCTGTCTGTCTTTGTGCCTCTCTGTGTCTGTCTGTCTTTGTGTCTCTCTGTGTCTGTCTGTCTTTGTGCTTCTCTGTGTCTGTCTGTCTTTGTGCCTTGCCTCTCTGTGTCTGTCTGTCATTGAGCTTCTCTGTGTCTGTCTGTCTTTGTGCTTCTGTGTCTGTCTGTCTTTGTGCCTTGCCTCTCTGTGTCTGTCTGTCATTGAGCTTCTCTGTGTCTGTCTGTCTTTGTGCTTCTCTGTGTCTGTCTGTCTTTGTGCCTCTCTGTGTCTGTCTGTCATTGAGCTTCTCTGTGTCTGTCTGTCTTTGTGCCTCTCTGTGTCTGTCTGTCTTTGTGGTTCTCTGTGTCTGTCTGTCTTTGTGCCTCTCTGTGTCTGTCTGTCTTTGTGGTTCTCTGTGTCTGTCTGTCTTTGTGCCTCTCTGTGTCTGTCTGTCTTTGTGCCTCTCTGTGTCTGTCTGTCTTTGTGCTTCTCTGTGTCTGTCTGTCTTTGTGCTTCTCTGTGTCTGTCTGTCTTTGTGCCTCTCTGTGTCTGTCTGTCTTTGTGCCTCTCTGTGTCTGTCTGTCTTTGTGCCTCTCTGTGTCTGTCTGTCTGTCTTTGTGCCTCTCTGTGTCTGTCTGTCTTTGTGCCTCTCTGTGTCTGTCTGTCTTTGTGCTTCTCTGTGTCTGTCTGTCTTTGTGCCTCTCTGTGTCTGTCTGTCTTTGTGCTTCTCTGTGTCTGTCTGTCTTTGTGCCTCTCTGTGTCTGTCTGTCTTTGTGCTTCTCTGTGTCTGTCTGTCTTTGTGCCTCTCTGTGTCTGTCTGCTCGTGAGACGTGGAGACGGAACCACCAGCGCAGCGTCGTTGAAAGGCAACGGGCTGATCAACACCGAGAGTGGAGAAATACTCGTTTGACTTACCCTTCTGTTGAACCGCTCTAAAACGCGCTAAGTACTCCTTGTGGTGCTGCCGAAATTACTTTCCAGTCCCGTCACACGACAACAACTCCGGGTGACTTTTCATCTTCGACCTCCGACCTTCCGGCAAATGAACAGGGTGGAGTCCAGGACAAGATCATGGAACCAGCTGAGGGGAAAGACTCTAATATCACAGAACATCAACAGTCGCCAGCTTGCACTGACAACGTATCTGAGAATGATCTTCCAAGCGGAGTGAGGGGGATACTTCGCGAAGTGCGACCTGTTAGCGCCACTGTCCAGTCATGCAGAGAGACATTTCCAGACAAGAGTACTGCAGAGCAGGGCATGAAGGATCGGGACTCTTTGGTTGATCGGTCAATTCCGTTCCATGCTCAGCCGAAAAATAGCCAATAGCCTGCTTGCTCTAAACGACCCATGCAAGGCCGTCCATCAGACACAGCCCCAGCCAGCAATCGTGAGCGGAATGGTAGCCATGGAGATGAAGATGGGCCGACCCTAAGACGGCAGCAACCAAGGCGGACGGCACAACAGCAATGATTCGTGTGTTCTAACTTGTGACTCTCGCTTGTTCCCGCGTACGCGCCTCAGACAAGACTGGTTACCGGTCTTGAATTAATTTATTGTCATTGTTGTTCCTCAGTGTAAAACATTTGCAATGGGCCCGGGGACTATTCAATAAATGATTTTCTCTCTCTCTCTCTCTCTCTCTCTCTCTCTCTCTCTCTCTCTCTCTCTCTCTCTCTCTGTGATAAATTTTGACATGTCATCCGTAAAAAAATCTTGGAAAAGAGCAAAAACACCAGATATAAAGATAGAAATCTGGAAATTGAATTTTGAAAATCTGTTTAATCAATATCTAGTTCCCGCGACAAATCTCCCTGCTGATGATGAAGATGTTGCTGACGAACATGATGATGAATTAGATGCCACAATCACTATTCATGAAGTAGATCATGCTGTGACTAAACTTAGTCATGGCAGAGCACCAGGTCTTGACGAGATCCCAAGCGAACTCATCAAGCTAGGTCGAAATCAGCTGATTCCGTTTCTCACCAAACTATTTAATGTAATCTATGATACACGAGTGTTCCCAGAAGAATGGAGCCGATCGATCATTGTTCCGATATACAAAGGTGGCAACTCATTAGACCCACAGAACTACAGAGGTATTTCCCTGCTAAGTGTCATCAGCAAATTATTCTCATCAGTACTGACGAATCGTCTCCAAAACTGGGTAGAAGATAACGGCAAAATATGAGTAGAACAAGCCAGTTTTCGTAAAGACCATTCAACTGTCGATCATATTTTCACCTTGCATGCCATGATAACAAAGCATGTTTATGGCGGTGGAAGAGGAAAGCTTTATGTCGCATTTATTGATTATTTGAAAGCTTTTGATTCTGTGAATTGCCAGTGCCTCTGGAGTTTACAAAAAAAATTGGGGATATCCGCAAAACTTGTCCAAATGTTGAAATCAATGTATGACAAGGTGCAAGCATGTGTAAGATGGAACGGTAGCAGATCAGCCTTTTTTGACTGCCCTGCGGGAACAAAGCAGGGTGCCTTGGAGAGCCCGATATTATTCTCCCTACTCATCACTTCCGTCGTAGAATTCGTCCGAGAAAATGGTAAACATGGGGTACAGATGCAAAAAGGTCAGAAAGAGATATTTTTCCTTATTTACGCTGACGATGTTGCATTAATATCCACCTCGCCTGTGGGCTTACAAACCCAGATTGCAAACCTTGCCTATGCGTCCAAAAGTGTTGGTCTAAGAATCAATATAGAAAAAACTAAGGTCATGGTTTTTCGCCGAGGGGGTTTCCTGGCTCGGGGAGAAAAATGGTTCCTCGACCAAACTCAGCTTGAAGTGGTCAATTCCTATAGGTACCTAGGTTTCACTTTTACTACGAAGCTATCAGGAAATGCAGCTCTTGACAGAGTGGCCGTAAAAGCAAAGCAGAAAATTGTATCTCTATTTAAGATGATGTGGACATTACACAATCGTAAGCCTGCCTTGTTTTTTAAGTTATTCGACGCGCAGATACAACCATCTCTCCTCTATGCATCAGTACTTTGGGGTTTTAGGAAGCAGTTAAATGTTGAAAGAGCACACCTTTTTGCGTGTAAACGATTCATAAGCGTTTCTTCAAAGTCGCCGATTAATTTGGTATATGGTGAAACGGGAAGGTATCCTCTCGTTGTGAACAGCACCATTAGAGCTCTTAACAACTGGTTTAAGCTTTTGAAAATGCCTGATGAACCTAAACAGGCATTCCGCATGCTGGAAGGTATATCAACATCCAATGAAATGAACTGTTAAAGTCTGTTCGAGATTGCTTGTGCAAGTCAGGGGTTGCCTTTGTTTGGCTAAATCGAGGAGTAGACAATAAAAAAAGCTTCCTGAGAACATTGAAAGTCAGACTAACAGACTGCTTTAGACAGGATTGGTACAGTAGAATAAATGAAAGTGAGCGTTTCCTATTGTACAGCATTCTCAAAGAAACGTTTGAATGCGAAAAATACCTCAGCACTATCGAAATAGGAAATTTTCGAGACTCGATGATTCGCTTCAGACTTGGATTGAGTGGTCTGCGTACACATAATCCGCATAGTGGTGAAGAGAGACACTGTCCATTTTGTTCAGGTCATGTAGAGAATGAAGCTCATTTCCTCTTAGAATGTGACAAGTATAGAGATCTCAGAGATATAAGAAGATACATCCATTATGTAAACTCCAGAAGTTTTATCTTTCTGATTGATGGTGGAGGTTACATAACGACAAAGTATGTTGCAATGTTTATTCATTATGCGCTTAAACGTCGTCGTCAATGCCTCCAGAAGAGTGATTCAGTTAGTGATCCTATGTGAGTATTGGTAACGTTACTATCCATTTATTGAAAGTCGTCATATATGTACGCTATTGCTACCAGAATCATGTAA
>JAWQFJ010001715.1:46316-61316 GCA_034096865.1 Theodoxus fluviatilis
TTAAAAACAGATCCAAACTTAAATACCGAGCCTTCACCATCAAGTATGTCTCACTCTAATATAATCTGTGAACACGGCTTTCAAAGTAATCAACAGATTTGGTATCTTCATATGAGATACGACAGCAAGAACAGGAGCAAACTTGAATAGCGAAGAAATGCAGATCGCATCATGTAACTTGGGTTTCTGGGCTGGCCACATCGATGTTTATTCTTTAGGAAAACTAAGGTTGTTCTGAAGTCTCACATGCAGGACAACGAAATTCCATTTTACTGGGGGGTGCTGTTGATCATGGCTTGGGAGGGAGGTGGGGGGGGGGGGGGGGGGGGGGAATGGAGGGGAAAGGGAGTTAAGAGGCTAAATTGCAGGTGGAGTTCGTATTTCGGGTGTTAAATGGCAAGCGGAGAGGGAGACTATTCTTGAATTAACATAATTCAAACAGGATGAAGTACGAAGCACACATGAGTGATAGCATGTGGGGGCAGTATTTACGAGGCATATATTTTACAAGTAAACTGATAGCAGCTCACTCCGTTTGGACAGAAAGCGTTCCGGATGACGTTCTACTCTGAGGGAGCTCCTTCCGATCTCTGAAATTGTCTGTACGTATTTTATCTAAGAAAGTCGTGTAAGCCAGGAGGGACGTCTTGAAGTTTCTGTGGTTTAAGTCTTTCATGAACAGTGTGTTTGCAGTTCACTGCAAATCTCTCTCAAGTCACAGCCAACAGATTGCTGCAGCCTGACAGAGGGAGGGGAGAATGTTCTTGAAGGAGAGTAAGTTGACGCTAGTATGTGTGATGTTACATCCCCAGTATAAATATGATGATACATAGTATGTGTGATGTTATATCCCCAGTATAAATATGATGATGCACGTTTTCGGTACGCAGTCGATGACTACTTTTCCAGAGTTCTCATCAGTTCGACTATTTCACATTCCACGTTTTAAAACCGTATTAAACTGTACGATAAATGGTTTCCTTAACTGATAAAGGAGCAAGTTAACATTTCAAAAGAACATTGGGGGGGAAAAGGCAATCATGTTCAACGAGCGCTGTGGTTGTGTAAAAGTTAAGAAAGTCAGTGCACCCTTTAAAACGATGATTCCGATACTATCTCTGAAAGCAAATTCATGGCCGTGCTTACTTACAGAGGGAATACAGGCTTGATCAGTCTACGTATTTTATACAGTGACAAATATAGCCTTGACGTGGACCGTGACTCAGGCTGAATGTAACAGGTGCGTGTCAGTCTTCGTCAATGCAGGACCTATGAATGAAACATGGCACGTCCGCGAAATGGGCTGTGATTGGTCAGAAACGGCGCCACAGGTTCCGACACAACGAGCGGGACGCGTGTGGCAGCGCGGTGACTCACTGCCAGGGCTGTGCTGGGCCACGCTGTCGAGGGTACGCAGGCTCCATTTTGCTGCCGGACAAAAACGTCCCAGAACGCGACTGCCAGGTTAGCACCAGAGGCTGGGAGAGAGGTGCCCCGAAAAAAAGGTTACATCAGATGCAAGCTATCATCTGTTAGATGGTTGTTGTGGTGACAGTTTGAATCTTCAATCATTTGTCCCTTTGCTTCCTGCCATAAATACGACAGAAAACGTGCGAGCACTTTTTAAATTCACAACCGAGGTGTTACATAGACATGTTTATAAATTCACAACCGAGGTGTTACATAGACATGTTTATAAATTCACAACCGAGGTGTTACATAGACATGTTTATAAATTCACAACCGAGGTGTTACATAGACATGTTTATAAATTCACAACCGAGGTGTTACATAGACATGTTTATAAATTCACAACCGAGGTGTTACATAGACATGTTTATAAATTCACAACCGAGGTGTTACATAGACATGTTTATAAATTCACAACCGAGGTGTTACATAGACATGTTTATAAATTCACAACCGAGGTGTTACATAGACATGTTTATAAATTCACAACCGAGGTGTTACATAGACATGTTTATAAATTCACAACCGAGGTGTTACATAGACATGTTTATAAATTCACAACCGAGGTGTTACATAGACATGTTTATAAAGCCACTTTACAACCGAGGTGTTACATAGACATGTTTATAAATTCACAACCGAGGTGTTACATAGACATGTTTATAAAGCCACTTTTTCATAAAAGAACACATACACAAAAATACGGTAATGTATGAAAACTATGAAGGACTAGTAGGAACTAATTTCAAACTATCGCAGACGCTTCAGTTCATGTATCCCAGGAGAGTTTCGACACATTAGAAGATAAGTAATCAAGTCTTACCTCCCACCAGGCAGGCTACATATTAATATAAACGATTTTGTTGCGACCTTGTTCCACACCGCAACATTACTGGGATATTGTTATGAAGATATTCTTGTGTTTGTTGGGGTGTACATGTCGTAGCATGTTAAGACCGGAGCAACCGGGAGAAGTGATGTTCTATACTCGTGCTCGCTGGAGTAAACAAGGCGTACTATTCTAATCAGGCAGAAAAAACTTGATAAAGAGCTGACCGCACATAGTGGGGCCCATGACTTAGTACATAATATCAGAGATGCGAGGTTAGCAAGGTAAAGGCGCTTAGTTATATATTGCAGCGTTTCATCCGATGATGGGTGCTCAATTCGCACCACTCTTACACCCTGGTTGTAGGGCCACTAGAACTATCTGTCCAACATCATCTATCAGTCCAACTTCACTTCAACTCCCTAGGAAACCTGCAGTCAGGCTGGGAATAGATACGCATACGTTCTTTTTCACAATTCTCAACACTAACTCTCGCGGGTACCCGGTTTCTCTCCTGGGTGAGGAGAACAGCGCGAGTTAAGACACCTTGTTCACCTGCCATTTACGAGTGACGTCACACCTGCCTGTCACTAGTGACGTCACACCTGCCAGTCACTAGAGACGTCACACCTGCCAGTCACTAGTGACGTCACACCTGCCAATCACTTGTGACGTCACACCTGCCAGTCACTGGTGACGTCACACCTGCCAGTCACTAGAGACGTCACACCTGCCCGTCACTAGTGAAGTCACACCTGCCAGTCACTAGTGACGTCACACCTGCCAGTCACTAGTGACGTCACACCTGCCAGTCACTTGTGACGTCACACCTGCCAGTCACAAGAGACGTCACACCTGCCAGTCACTAGTGACGTCACACCTGCCAGTCACTAGTGACGTCACACCTGCCAGTCACTTGTGACGGCAGGTCGAGCGCACCAAGCACGCGCCTCAGAAGCTGAAGACTGATCCTTCATGTCAGTGCCTCGAGGCAGATCGGCCTAGCCAGCCAAGCACGGAGCAAAAGGTTGCGTGGCCGAGGTCTAGCTGTCCTAGCAGATCAATAGGATTGAGTTCCACCCATTCTGACCCTGAGGCGTCTGATCAGAACTATCGATCTGAAAACAGCCGCCACACGTCACCCGACTTCTGCCCAGGGCACCTGTCTGACTGGATCGGGAAGCGCTCCTCGGCAGGCGATGTCCGAGGGTGGAGCTTTTCACAGTCAGAGGCAAGCACAATCGAAGTCTGAAGTTCAACGTTTAAAAAAGTATTGTGCTGACAAATTGAACATCTATTGAAACCACAAACGTATTCCCCAAAACACACACACACACACACACACACACACACACACACACACACACACACACACACACACACACACACACACACACACACACACACGTTCAAAATAATGAAAACATGCAACTTTTACAAAGCATGCCATGCAATCAACCCCGTAAATGTAAAAAGATGCTTATAAGAAACGGAGCTCCTACTAGCACCAGGTGTTCTTTTAAGGCTTTAAAAGAGTATTCTTTTTTAAAAACCCGAACATGACTAACATTTCCAGGAACCAGCTTCAGTAGCAGGCACACATGCAGAAACAACTATGCTGCACTGATGTTGATGAAGTGGCCACAATGTCCCAGTATGACGGAGGTACATGTACAGTAAGACCCAAACGTTTTCCCCTCTAAAGAGATTTGAAGCGAAACACAAATCGACGTGCAATGATCTAGAATGTCATTTTTGTTCTATACACTTCGCCTCCAGCATTAGAAAACAGGCATTTCACACACACACACACACACACACACACACACACACACACACACACACACACACACACACACACGCTCACACACACACGCTCACACACACACACACACACACACACGCAAACACAAACACACACACACGCTCGCGTGCGCACGCACACACACAGAGGTATGTATACACGCACACAGGAACGCACGCATGCACACACAAACACACGCACGCACGCACACACACACCTCCCCCAGACCCCATACCCCAGACCCTCATCTGCATGTGCATCGTTACCAAAGACGATTTTTCCCTTGTTGCACACAACATGGATGACGGGGTTTCTGAGACACTGTCGTTGCTGCAAAATGCGAAGTTGACTTGGAGAGGTGTTGGATTTGCGAGCATGAGTCACAGCGACAAGGCATGGTCCCAAACAAAGATGAGCTGTACTGGTGTACTCGAGCTCCCCAGCCAGTGACGAACCCGCCGGGAATGCAAGCTGACGCGCTCATGCACGTCACCCAACACGCTGCGAGATAAGACGACCGTACGACCTATGCACGTGACCTAACCCCGAGTCGATACACCTGCGCATTGCCTAGCAACCGAGGAAGGAAGTTCCCCCGCCCCACAACCCCACCCCTTCCTTGGCATCGACCCGCAGGAAACGAAAGGAAAGAGAATGCTCATGCGTAATGGAAAGAAGCCTTGCCCAGGGTCAGTGCGCTATTCTCCGTCTTTCAGGTTGGTTTATGACGGCAGACTTGACGAGTGCCTCGCATCACTGCCAGCGACGAGATTATATGACCCGTCACAAGACTGGCTAGGAGCACGACAGCCCCTTGTCGATGAAGATGGAAAAACCCACATGGCTATTTGGTTTTGTCGTTGGGAGCCTGACGGTGTCTCAATACGCTGCGCACATGGAATGCTCTCAAACGAGAGACCTGAGCAGCTGCACTACATGACTTCTTTAGCGGTGTCTACAATATTTTGCTGCTTTCATTTCGATCACAACAAAGACTAAGACTGAATAAAAGATGAAATGTTATGGCATATGACATTGCAGTATCTTCCCCCACCCCCACCCACCACTAAAATAAATCAAAAGAAAGTGTCTTGGACAAAAGACAAAACAGCCTGACAAAGCAACCCACGAAAATGATGTTGATGGACAAGAACACAGCTAAGTAAAGTTACGTAACATTGACAAGCAGACAAGGAACAGGTACTGGACATTAGTTTTGGCACTCATGTTGAACAATTCAGTGCTTTCAGACAGTTCATTCCAATGTGTGACTCACAAGTAAAATCTACTGGATATTTCAGGGTCGACGAAACAGCGGAGCCGCGATACTGCTTTTCACAAGTAACATCCGATGGGTACGTCCTGTATCGTTTTCTTCCTATGCAGTTATGCTATAGTTGTAGACGCTAATCCTCTGCGTTGGCTCCAGTTACCCATGCAGTGACAACGGACTTTTAATTTGAGGCGTTTCATCCATCAAAAGCCCTGGTGCAGCCATCTTCAATGACAAGATGGCGGCACTCACCTTGCAATCTTTGGCTTCACCTTCACCAAGCTGCGTGGGCTGTCATGTTATGCTTTTTTTGCATAACAGCGTGGAATGAGAACAAAGTGCAAATATGCAATGCATGGAAAAGATCAAAGTTCATGCATCAGGCCGTTCATACTAAGTATAAACAGTGCGAGTTTGTGATAACATGGGACCTCACCCCTAACTCCATGTCACTGACTCTCAGAAACTGCAAACCTTCACCAATACCTTCACCTTCACTACGAACCATTTTACAAAATAGACATCGTGAGACCATCACCAACATGGAACTCTGGCAGAGAACCCAGCAGGAGTCCATCGCCCAGCAGATAATCAGACGAAAGTGGCGATGGATCAGCCACATGCTGAGGAAACCGACTGAAAAGATCACAGGCCAGGTCTTGGAATGGATCCCCAAGGAAAACGCAAAGTAGGCCACCCAAAGAAGACCTGGCAGAGATCCTGCATGGAGGAGATGAGGATGGCAAGAGCAACCTGGGGAGCCGTGATGAACGAACGCCCAGTACCGAGTCCTACGGAGGACTGTCGAGGTGCTGCGTTCCGCCAAAAATTATTAGGAATAAGCAATACAGCAAGTGAACTGGCCTGAGAGACGAAATAAACAAAATACCGGGAGAAGCGATACTGGAACAATGAAGACTGTCATGAGTGGACTAATAGAATAGAATGATATGATTCCGTTTGAAACAAACTTGTTGTTTTAAAATATTTTCAACAACAAATCATTTTTTCGAACAGGGGGTTTGCTTACCGTAAAACATTGGGAAGCCGTATCTACGAAACGAGTAGGCGCCGACTCAAAATATTGAGGTGAAGTAACCGCAGTTCTTGACAACAGACAGACTGCGAGTGGTATAAACAACCAACAGAAAATATCTTTTCAAGGAATTTTCTCTTCTTCTGAAACTTGCCCACACCTTGCCGTCACCACTGTGTGCATACACGTGTTGAGTTCACACACGTGGAATGTGAGTGAGTCAGGACCACCTACACCATGACAGATCAATACGAGTTGTTCGACCTCGAACAAGCTGTGTCATTCAGTAAGTCCTAGCAGTGCAAGTCTGGCCATGAAGCTCTGTCTGTCTGTCTGTCTGTCTGTCTGTCTGTCTGTCTGTCTGTCTGTCTGTCTGTCTGTCTGTCTGTCTGTCTGTCTGTCTGTCTGTCTGTCTGTCTGCCTGCCTGCCTGCCTGCCTGCCTGCCTGCCTGCCTGCCTGCCTGCCTGCCTGCCTGCCTGCCTGCCTTAGAGACAGACTTTTCTTGTCGAGGACTTTTGTGTTCTTTTATACTAATTGTAAAAAGGTCTGTATGAAACCCAGTACAATACCAAAATGGAAAATTCACAAAAGAATGTTTTAAAGGAAGGAATTGTCTCAGGTAACAAACATTCTTGAGTTGGAGCTGCGGCAGTGCGCCCCTGAGAGAGAGGGGAGAGAGAGAGAGAGAGAGAGAGAGAGAGAGAGAGAGAGAGAGAGAGAGAGAGAGAGAGAGAGAGACAGACAGGCAGGCAGGCAGGCAGGCAGGCAGGCAGGCAGGCAGGCAGGCAGGCAGGCAGGCAGGCAGGCAGGCAGGCAGGCAGGCAGACAGACAGACAGACAGACAGACAGACAGACAGACAGACAGACAGACAGACAGACAGACAGACAGACAGACAGACAGACAGACAGACAGACAGACAGAGCTTCATGGCCAGACTTGCACTGCTAGGACTTACTGAATGACACAGCTTGTTCGAGGTCGAACAACTCGTATTGATCTGTCATGGTGTAGGTGGTCCTGACTCACTCACATTCCACGTGTGTGAACTCAACACGTGTATGCACACAGTGGTGACGGCAAGGTGTGGGCAAGTTTCAGAAGAAGAGAAAATTCCTTGAAAAGATATTTTCTGTTGGTTGTTTATACCACTCGCAGTCTGTCTGTTGTCAAGAACTGCGGTTACTTCACCTCAATATTTTGAGTCGGCGCCTACTCGTTTCGTAGATACGGCTTCCCAATGTTTTACGGTAAGCAAACCCCCTGTTCGAAAAAATGATTTGTTGTTGAAAATATTTTAAAACAACAAGTTTGTTTCAAACGGAATCATATCATTCTATTCTATTAGTCCACTCATGACAGTCTTCATTGTTCCAGTATCGCTTCTCCCGGTATTTTGTTTATTTCGTCTCTCAGGCCAGTTCACTTGCTGTATTGCTTATTCCTAATAATTTTTGGCGGAACGCAGCACCTCGACAGTCCTCCGTAGGACTCGGTACTGGGCGTTCGTTCATCACGGCTCCCCAGGTTGCTCTTGCCATCCTCATCTCCTCCATGCAGGATCTCTGCCAGGTCTTCTTTGGGTGGCCTACTTTGCGTTTTCCTTGGGGATCCATTCCAAGACCTGGCCTGTGATCTTTTCAGTCGGTTTCCTCAGCATGTGGCTGATCCATCGCCACTTTCGTCTGATTATCTGCTGGGCGATGGACTCCTGCTGGGTTCTCTGCCAGAGTTCCATGTTGGTGATGGTCTCACGATGTCTATTTTGTAAAATGGTTCGTAGTGAAGGTGAAGGTATTGGTGAAGGTTTGCAGTTTCTGAGAGTCAGTGACATGGAGTTAGGGGTGAGGTCCCATGTTATCACAAACTCGCACTGTTTATACTTAGTATGAACGGCCTGATGCATGAACTTTGATCTTTTCCATGCATTGCATATTTGCACTTTGTTCTCATTCCACGCTGTTATGCAAAAAAAGCATAACATGACAGCCCACGCAGCTTGGTGAAGGTGAAGCCAAAGATTGCAAGGTGAGTGCCGCCATCTTGTCATTGAAGATGGCTGCACCAGGGCTTTTGATGGATGAAACGCCTCAAATTAAAAGTCCGTTGTCACTGCATGGGTAACTGGAGCCAACGCAGAGGATTAGCGTCTACAACTATAGCATAACTGCATAGGAAGAAAACGATACAGGACGTACCCATCGGATGTTACTTGTGAAAAGCAGTATCGCGGCTCCGCTGTTTCGTCGACCCTGAAATATCCAGTAGATTTTACTTGTGAGTCACACATTGGAATTGAACTGTCTGAAAGCACTGAATTGTTCAACATGAGTGCCAAAACTAATGTCCAGTACCTGTTCCTTGTCTGCTTGTCAATGTTACGTAACTTTACTTAGCTGTGTTCTTGTCCATCAACATCATTTTCGTGGGTTGCTTTGTCAGGCTGTTTTGTCTTTTGTCCAAGACACTTTCTTTTGATTTATTTTAGTGGTGGGTGGGGGTGGGGGAAGATACTGCAATGTCATATGCCATAACATTTCATCTTTTTATTCAGTCTTAGTCTTTGTTGTGATCGAAATGAAAGCAGCAAAATATTGTAGACACCGCTAAAGAAGTCATGTAGTGCAGCTGCTCAGGTCTCTCGTTTGAGAGCATTCCATGTGCGCAGCGTATTGAGACACCGTCAGGCTCCCAACGACAAAACCAAATAGCCATGTGGGTTTTTCCATCTTCATCGACAAGGGGCTGTCGTGCTCCTAGCCAGTCTTGTGACGGGTCATATAATCTCGTCGCTGGCAGTGATGCGAGGCACTCGTCAAGTCTGCCGTCATAAACCAACCTGAAAGACGGAGAATAGCGCACTGACCCTGGGCAAGGCTTCTTTCCATTACGCATGAGCATTCTCTTTCCTTTCGTTTCCTGCGGGTCGATGCCAAGGAAGGGGTGGGGTTGTGGGGCGGGGGAACTTCCTTCCTCGGTTGCTAGGCAATGCGCAGGTGTATCGACTCGGGGTTAGGTCACGTGCATAGGTCGTACGGTCGTCTTATCTCGCAGCGTGTTGGGTGACGTGCATGAGCGCGTCAGCTTGCATTCCCGGCGGGTTCGTCACTGGCTGGGGAGCTCGAGTACACCAGTACAGCTCATCTTTGTTTGGGACCATGCCTTGTCGCTGTGACTCATGCTCGCAAATCCAACACCTCTCCAAGTCAACTTCGCATTTTGCAGCAACGACAGTGTCTCAGAAACCCCGTCATCCATGTTGTGTGCAACAAGGGAAAAATCGTCTTTGGTAACGATGCACATGCAGATGAGGGTCTGGGGTATGGGGTCTGGGGGAGGTGTGTGTGTGCGTGCGTGCGTGTGTTTGTGTGTGCATGCGTGCGTTCCTGTGTGCGTGTATACATACCTCTGTGTGTGTGCGTGCGCACGCGAGCGTGTGTGTGTGTTTGTGTTTGCGTGTGTGTGTGTGTGTGTGTGTGTGAGCGTGTGTGTGTGAGCGTGTGTGTGTGTGTGTGTGTGTGTGTGTGTGTGTGTGTGTGTGTGTGTGTGTGTGTGTGTGTGAAATGCCTGTTTTCTAATGCTGGAGGCGAAGTGTATAGAACAAAAATGACATTCTAGATCATTGCACGTCGATTTGTGTTTCGCTTCAAATCTCTTTAGAGGGGAAAACGTTTGGGTCTTACTGTACATGTACCTCCGTCATACTGGGACATTGTGGCCACTTCATCAACATCAGTGCAGCATAGTTGTTTCTGCATGTGTGCCTGCTACTGAAGCTGGTTCCTGGAAATGTTAGTCATGTTCGGGTTTTTAAAAAAGAATACTCTTTTAAAGCCTTAAAAGAACACCTGGTGCTAGTAGGAGCTCCGTTTCTTATAAGCATCTTTTTACATTTACGGGGTTGATTGCATGGCATGCTTTGTAAAAGTTGCATGTTTTCATTATTTTGAACGTGTGTGTGTGTGTGTGTGTGTGTGTGTGTGTGTGTGTGTGTGTGTGTGTGTGTGTGTGTGTGTGTGTGTGTGTGTGTGTGTGTGTTTTGGGGAATACGTTTGTGGTTTCAATAGATGTTCAATTTGTCAGCACAATACTTTTTTAAACGTTGAACTTCAGACTTCGATTGTGCTTGCCTCTGACTGTGAAAAGCTCCACCCTCGGACATCGCCTGCCGAGGAGCGCTTCCCGATCCAGTCAGACAGGTGCCCTGGGCAGAAGTCGGGTGACGTGTGGCGGCTGTTTTCAGATCGATAGTTCTGATCAGACGCCTCAGGGTCAGAATGGGTGGAACTCAATCCTATTGATCTGCTAGGACAGCTAGACCTCGGCCACGCAACCTTTTGCTCCGTGCTTGGCTGGCTAGGCCGATCTGCCTCGAGGCACTGACATGAAGGATCAGTCTTCAGCTTCTGAGGCGCGTGCTTGGTGCGCTCGACCTGCCGTCACAAGTGACTGGCAGGTGTGACGTCACTAGTGACTGGCAGGTGTGACGTCACTAGTGACTGGCAGGTGTGACGTCTCTTGTGACTGGCAGGTGTGACGTGTGACTGGCAGGTGTGACGTCACTAGTGACTGGCAGGTGTGACGTCACTAGTGACTGGCAGGTGTGACTTCACTAGTGACGGGCAGGTGTGACGTCTCTAGTGACTGGCAGGTGTGACGTCACCAGTGACTGGCAGGTGTGACGTCACAAGTGATTGGCAGGTGTGACGTCACTAGTGACTGGCAGGTGTGACGTCTCTAGTGACTGGCAGGTGTGACGTCACTAGTGACAGGCAGGTGTGACGTCACTCGTAAATGGCAGGTGAACAAGGTGTCTTAACTCGCGCTGTTCTCCTCACCCAGGAGAGAAACCGGGTACCCGCGAGAGTTAGTGTTGAGAATTGTGAAAAAGAACGTATGCGTATCTATTCCCAGCCTGACTGCAGGTTTCCTAGGGAGTTGAAGTGAAGTTGGACTGATAGATGATGTTGGACAGATAGTTCTAGTGGCCCTACAACCAGGGTGTAAGAGTGGTGCGAATTGAGCACCCATCATCGGATGAAACGCTGCAATATATAACTAAGCGCCTTTACCTTGCTAACCTCGCATCTCTGATATTATGTACTAAGTCATGGGCCCCACTATGTGCGGTCAGCTCTTTATCAAGTTTTTTCTGCCTGATTAGAATAGTACGCCTTGTTTACTCCAGCGAGCACGAGTATAGAACATCACTTCTCCCGGTTGCTCCGGTCTTAACATGCTACGACATGTACACCCCAACAAACACAAGAATATCTTCATAACAATATCCCAGTAATGTTGCGGTGTGGAACAAGGTCGCAACAAAATCGTTTATATTAATATGTAGCCTGCCTGGTGGGAGGTAAGACTTGATTACTTATCTTCTAATGTGTCGAAACTCTCCTGGGATACATGAACTGAAGCGTCTGCGATAGTTTGAAATTAGTTCCTACTAGTCCTTCATAGTTTTCATACATTACCGTATTTTTGTGTATGTGTTCTTTTATGAAAAAGTGGCTTTATAAACATGTCTATGTAACACCTCGGTTGTGAATTTATAAACATGTCTATGTAACACCTCGGTTGTAAAGTGGCTTTATAAACATGTCTATGTAACACCTCGGTTGTGAATTTATAAACATGTCTATGTAACACCTCGGTTGTGAATTTATAAACATGTCTATGTAACACCTCGGTTGTGAATTTATAAACATGTCTATGTAACACCTCGGTTGTGAATTTATAAACATGTCTATGTAACACCTCGGTTGTGAATTTATAAACATGTCTATGTAACACCTCGGTTGTGAATTTATAAACATGTCTATGTAACACCTCGGTTGTGAATTTATAAACATGTCTATGTAACACCTCGGTTGTGAATTTATAAACATGTCTATGTAACACCTCGGTTGTGAATTTATAAACATGTCTATGTAACACCTCGGTTGTGAATTTATAAACATGTCTATGTAACACCTCGGTTGTGAATTTATAAACATGTCTATGTAACACCTCGGTTGTGAATTTAAAAAGTGCTCGCACGTTTTCTGTCGTATTTATGGCAGGAAGCAAAGGGACAAATGATTGAAGATTCAAACTGTCACCACAACAACCATCTAACAGATGATAGCTTGCATCTGATGTAACCTTTTTTTCGGGGCACCTCTCTCCCAGCCTCTGGTGCTAACCTGGCAGTCGCGTTCTGGGACGTTTTTGTCCGGCAGCAAAATGGAGCCTGCGTACCCTCGACAGCGTGGCCCAGCACAGCCCTGGCAGTGAGTCACCGCGCTGCCACACGCGTCCCGCTCGTTGTGTCGGAACCTGTGGCGCCGTTTCTGACCAATCACAGCCCATTTCGCGGACGTGCCATGTTTCATTCATAGGTCCTGCATTGACGAAGACTGACACGCACCTGTTACATTCAGCCTGAGTCACGGTCCACGTCAAGGCTATATTTGTCACTGTATAAAATACGTAGACTGATCAAGCCTGTATTCCCTCTGTAAGTAAGCACGGCCATGAATTTGCTTTCAGAGATAGTATCGGAATCATCGTTTTAAAGGGTGCACTGACTTTCTTAACTTTTACACAACCACAGCGCTCGTTGAACATGATTGCCTTTTCCCCCCCAATGTTCTTTTGAAATGTTAACTTGCTCCTTTATCAGTTAAGGAAACCATTTATCGTACAGTTTAATACGGTTTTAAAACGTGGAATGTGAAATAGTCGAACTGATGAGAACTCTGGAAAAGTAGTCATCGACTGCGTACCGAAAACGTGCATCATCATATTTATACTGGGGATATAACATCACACATACTATGTATCATCATATTTATACTGGGGATGTAACATCACACATACTAGCGTCAACTTACTCTCCTTCAAGAACATTCTCCCCTCCCTCTGTCAGGCTGCAGCAATCTGTTGGCTGTGACTTGAGAGAGATTTGCAGTGAACTGCAAACACACTGTTCATGAAAGACTTAAACCACAGAAACTTCAAGACGTCCCTCCTGGCTTACACGACTTTCTTAGATAAAATACGTACAGACAATTTCAGAGATCGGAAGGAGCTCCCTCAGAGTAGAACGTCATCCGGAACGCTTTCTGTCCAAACGGAGTGAGCTGCTATCAGTTTACTTGTAAAATATATGCCTCGTAAATACTGCCCCCACATGCTATCACTCATGTGTGCTTCGTACTTCATCCTGTTTGAATTATGTTAATTCAAGAATAGTCTCCCTCTCCGCTTGCCATTTAACACCCGAAATACGAACTCCACCTGCAATTTAGCCTCTTAACTCCCTTTCCCCTCCACCCCCCCCCCCCCCCCCCCCCCACCTCCCTCCCAAGCCATGATCAACAGCACCCCCCAGTAAAATGGAATTTCGTTGTCCTGCATGTGAGACTTCAGAACAACCTTAGTTTTCCTAAAGAATAAACATCGATGTGGCCAGCCCAGAAACCCAAGTTACATGATGCGATCTGCATTTCTTCGCTATTCAAGTTTGCTCCTGTTCTTGCTGTCGTATCTCATATGAAGATACCAAATCTGTTGATTACTTTGAAAGCCGTGTTCACAGATTATATTAGAGTGAGACATACTTGATGGTGAAGGCTCGGTATTTAAGTTTGGATCTGTTTTTAAGAATGCAGAGTATTGTTATTACTACGTTTTATAACTGCAATACTATGAGTTGTGAAATACATTATTTGTCAGTGAATTCATTTCTATGTTTCTTTCTTTCTTTTCTTCTTTCTATTTTTCCTTCGTTTTTATTTCTTCGTTAATTCGTCATTCATTCATTCATTATTCGTTCGTTTAACATTGTACTTATCCCTCGATTTACACAATTTCATGACTATGCGAGGGAAATTTGCCCAGAGTGAGCGTTCTCCTAGCAGCGGTCTACACTTTCGTCTGTTCGCCAGAGCTCATTCCCCTAGGTTGGAGAGAGTTGCTGTGTGTGGAAAGGCCAGACCACAGCTTTGTTAGGAGGCAAGATGTTCTCCACCGTAAAATGTGGCCCTGACCCTGGCGTGCGACAAAGAATAGCACTCCACTCGTGTACATAGCATTGGTGACGACACACAGCTGTCACACATGTTGCCAAAAGCCATAGCTATTGCATACGCAGGGCTGTCCGTCAGGTAAGAGGGATCGTTACTTAGCGCTGTAAAGTTGCTGCTGTTGTTTAGACATCAAACTTACAATATGTGTGTTTTTTGCCTATACATTCGACTTTGAAATGGTAATATCCGGGTGTCGCCATTCATTCTTATCGCTGTGGTCTGGACGTGGAGAATTCGAAGATGAGAACAAATGCCTTCTCTAGGGAGAGGTAAGAGGAGTACTTAGAACATTGGTTAACTACTAATGTTGCACGTATCCTGACTTTACTGCAGGAATAGAAAACAGGAGTGGAATGGGGTGGCGTCGAGGGTAGGTGGGTATGAATAGGTTAGTGGAGAGGGCCAGCTGCATATGAAAGAAGACGACCCTTTATAGGGTAACTTGTGCGTGACAAAGGCTGACAAAGAGAAAGTGAAAACCGTTTGGGCAAAGGAGACTCAAGATATAACA
>JAWQFJ010001715.1:71316-73816 GCA_034096865.1 Theodoxus fluviatilis
GCGAGACATCCGCCACTATCGCGTGTACGAGAAGCAGGAAGGGGGTGTCATCCACTACCACGTATTCCAGGGGGGCTATTCCACCCCTAGCCTGGGGGACCTAGTGGAGCATTACATGAAAGAGGAACTCAAGGCGCCTGACAACAACACCGCGAGCCCTGTCAGATTCTCCCACATCCAGCTGAAGCATCCCCTCAAGGTCAAGTACGTCAAAAAGGCTCGCAGGAAGTGAACGTCACGTCCTTGACCTTCCCTTGTGATAACCTTGACCCGAGGTCTCGGTCAATGGCCAGAAGTTGTCAGCGCGGGTCTAAGAGGAGGATGGTGAGAGGAGAAAGCGGGATTGACTCATGCTGGATGTCACAGAATTACAGCCTGACTGACTCAGTGACAAGCAACGGTAGATACAGTGACGTGTCTGAAGACGGTTTTCGTGGCAGTAAACCACACTGGTATGCCACGGAATCACAAGTCAAACTGCGTCATCTTTCGCGTGACCTCAACTGGTCATGTACACTGCACAGTGGTCCAGAGTGGATGACCTCATTTCAAATTTCAAGAGGAAATGATGAAACAGTGGCGGACAGTACATTGCGACAGTTGAAGCCACGACGCATGGAATGGATTTTTAATAGTGTGAAGTCTTTAACTTTCCACCCAAGTCCTTCGTCAGGTGAAACCTATGAGATCTTCAGTGCAAGTAAAGGCACGAGATGAACAGCAGTGCTGGAAAGTTTTGCAGAGTTACTGGTTGGGGTTGCTACTGACAAGCAGGGCCAGAGTTCAAAATACAAAAATGAGCAATGTGCTGCTAAAATTATCAGAAGCATTCAGACAATGTTTTCATTTAGTTGTCTGCTGACCACAACTTGAATTAAACTCCCAAACAACGCTATGATATTCAACACCAGTTGGAGTGGTTTACAACGAAACTGAATATATATACAAGTGCATGTCGTAAAACTGTTTAAGTAATAGTGCTATATACTCTTAATAGGATTCTATCTTATGGAAGATTACGATTTTATGGAAGACCTTCATAATTTATTTTGTTTTATAAAACTGCTTGGTATAACAGTGTGACACAGTAAATGAAAGTAAAGTGGCGTAAAACCTTCCTTACTGCAGTGAGTTTTAGTTCTAACTGTATAAAATCCTATTTGCTTCGCGGTGGCATAAAAGTAAATGTAGGCGGTTGACAAAAGCAACTTTTGACCAGGGCTCGGTATCAAATAGAAAACTTGCACTGATTTTATCGTGCGATACTGGTAGTTTGATACAGAGCTGAAAAGAAATGCAATTTATTGCCAGTCTTTGGATAGTGACCATTGTGTAATAGATCACTTGAAGTAATGTTGTAAACAGGCATGAGGATGTGTTCGTTCCTTCTACCCATCATCTGCAGTGACAATGTATGGAAACAAGGTGGAGTTCTAGTTTCAGGAGGCGTCCAGCAAATGTTCAGAGCAGAGCAGACATTTAGGGTTCTCTTCCTTTTCTTGGGCAGATTTTAGAGACACGAAGCCTGTGAAGACCTGATGTGCCTCAATTACAAATACATTAAAAAACTCTGCTATTTACTATGGAGTATAGCACAGCACAATGCATCGATAATATATATGGGCGCCTATTATTTTCAGATGCTATTCATGTTTGGTCTATACAGAACATTGTGCATAACCGGTTCTAATTGTGCAATATTTATAATACTTTTTGAAAATGGATATATACGTGTAAAACATGTAAATGTAAATTCATGTGTTACTTTGTGCCTTGTAAGTTCTCGTCGTTTCATAGATGAAATACCTTTGCTGAATGTGAATAAACACAGATACCAAACCATCCATAATTTCTCAACAATGTGATCATTATTATCGGTTGCAATGTGCGTATTTTTGCTACTTTTCTTCTGGATTATCGCTGTTCTACGTCATGGATGATTAGCGTTTTATCTTTACGTCAAACACGCATTTAATAATAAACATTTTAGTACGGTTTTTAAATGTATGACATATCTATAATGACGTACAACCTCTATGTCCACGTATCTTATATGGAAATCTGACATTTAATCTAAATTTTGTTATGACTGAAATGATTTCCTCCACAGAATTTAGCCCTGTAAATGTAGTGAGCTTGTTGTCATGGGCGTTAGGTTCACTGGGGTACGTTTTCCGTTTCACAAGAAAGTCGATTTGCAAATAGCCTCGTTTAGAGATTACATTTTGCATATTGCAGCAAAGATGTTGTTCTGAGCTCAACAAAAAATGTGCCTAAATTCATCCGTCTCAAGCCGTCCAGGTTACAATGCCCTCAACAATGGCATCGACCAAGTTATGCCTTCTGTGAAAAACGTACAAAATACTTTTACATGTTTTTAAAAAAATAATGGTCAAACGGCTGCCTTTCATATTAACTGTGAAGAAAATTACGTTATTCCATAGAAGATGAGCATGCAGATAACAAATGTGTGTTGCAGAGATACGTGTGCACTGCAGGT
>JAWQFJ010001715.1:78816-81316 GCA_034096865.1 Theodoxus fluviatilis
TGTGTGTGTGTGTGTTGTGTGTGTGTGTGTGTGTGTGTGTGTGTGTGTGTGTGTGTGTGTGTGTGTGAAATTGTCAGACATCTCACGCGTAGGAGAGAGCAACGGAAATGACATACCTCAGGTAACCCTTGTAGGGAAAGAGTGGGTACAGACTGGGTACCCCCTTTGGAGAGACGTGTACTTGTGTTTTTCTTGTGAGGAAGAATGAAGAACTTCATCTCTAGAATGCAAGGTGTTTATTTCGCATAAATGGAAGCAAGCACACTCACAAGCCTCATAAAAGAGTGACCAACATGTACACGATGAGAATACTGCAGAAAGACTGGTTTCACAAAACCTTTTGATATATTGGCCCCTTCTCGATAAAATGCAACAGTGATACAACATTCTTTCCTAGAAACGACTAGGAGCATAGACAGCGGTTACGACTGAAACCATGTCAATACCTGTGCCGTCATAAACGGACACAACTTCACAAGAAAAAATTGTGACATAAAAGTGAAAGCAGAAGCCGTTTGCAAACCCTTTTCCCAGAAAATGCAACAGTCATAATTTGGTGAATGATGAATAACAATAATTATGTTATCCAGACCAGCTGGGTAAGTGTAAAGTTCAAGTAAAAAAGTCGGAGAAAGTTAACAGCAGTTTAATGCTGTTCGGATTTCTTTTGCACAACAATGGAAGATCACAGGCAATGTATGGCTGTACGTAGCCAAACAAGATTTTTTTGTTTTTGCTTTGCAAGAAACGTCGATGTCTGACATGTTACTTGACAAACTGTGGATGATTCCATACTGCTATGAAAGGTAACCTCAAGCTAACTGTGATTCGAGTGATTAAAAACTTAAGTCGGAAACATCTTCAAATCCGGCACGAAGAAAGAGTTGTCGGAGCCGTTCACTGAGATTCATCAACATTTCCTCGATTTGAGGTGTGAAAGGGTTCACAGTAGAATCATGACAAGGTTATCCTTCCCACTTTATATACACGACTTATGTGTATTTGGTAAACAGCAAGTGCACAGCGCAGCAAATTAAGACAATGTATTACAGCTATTTAAAAAAACTTTCACGACGATTTAAATTTATTTCGTGACCACATTGTAAATGGTTACCGTGCGAAATGTTACGCAGATGCAGAGAGTTAGCACACACCGATAGCACAAACGTGATGCACATTGCAACGATTGATAACAGCCACTTTTCGAATGTTTTGCTCATGCATAGATATTGTCAGTAACCATCGTGTCAGATACAAGTAAATCACGAAGCTATTTTAAATAAATAATAAGAATGACCGCAACATTTATAATTTCTACTAACTTCATCAGGGACTATTTTTTTCCTTCAAATTTTCAACAACATCAAAAAACTACCTCTGGAGTCTGGAAAGACACTTCATGAAATCTGAACGCCCGGGTAAAGAGATTTGTTCCCAATCATATCGCACTGAACGCCCGGGTAAAGAGATTTGTTCCCAATCATATCGCACTGAACGCCCGGGTAAAGATATTTGTTCCCAATCATATCGCACTGAACGCCCGGGTAAAGAGATTTGTTCCCAATCATATCACAATGCCACCGAGTTACTATAAAGAGAAAAGGCTGAGAGGTCATTTGATATGATGTAATACATCATGACGTCACTAGTAATTGCCTCCTTCCACTCTGACGCACTCTCGAATTTCGGGGTCAAAGATTAGGGTCATGCCCTCCTGAGGACACATGCCCTCCTCCTTCACGCGCTGGTCACTGCATGTGACGTAGAACGGTGACCTCAGGCGGCCTTGCCAGGGATGAAGGCCATCCTGAAGTCCACGGCATGACGGGAAGCGCACCTCACACGGCACACAGTTGCTGGTGCCGCACTGGTTCACTCGATAGTCGCCTGTCAGGAGAGGAGGACAAGTCAGTGAAAGGAAGAACAAGTGTTGGGATTAACGACGAACTTACCCTGGAAAGGCTTGTAACTTATCAAGTTCTGCAGTTTTATAAAAATCACGGAAAGAATGACGCCATCAAAGATCTAGGATGAATGAAAGAAGTAACTGAATCACCAATGGTGTGAGATTCACTTTAAAGCAGCACAGTAGAACAAAAAGCAAAGAAACAGAACAACACAAAATACATGTCACGGAATGCGATGCAATTTATTATAATGGACAGCAGCATGACACGTTGTGAGGAGATACAGTTGTTACTGTGATATGCAGTACAGCTTGACGTGGAATGAGACAGCAAGACAAAAGCAAAGGAAAGAGAAACATCCATAGCCAGAGAAATGAAGAAGAAGAATAACAACAACAACAACAACAACAACAACAACAACGTCACCAACAGAGATGTTGATGGAGACGCCACCAGGCACCACGACGCCGTAGACGACGACATCAACGACGATGACAACAGTGACAACGAAGGTAATGCTGATAACAACAGCAACGACGACGTCGGAGGAGTCGACAACACACACGACGACGACTACACCGAAGACGACGACG
>JAWQFJ010001715.1:86316-91316 GCA_034096865.1 Theodoxus fluviatilis
GAACTATTTCCAATGGAAACGGCAAAGTTGCCAGAAAAATGCCATGTTTTAGCATGCCCAGAATATTTTTGGCGACTTGCATGCGCGATATTCCTATGGAAGCAAAATAGTTGCCAGAAATGTGTCCATGTGTGAGGAGGCCTTTAAGGAGGACGAAGGCAATAGGAGGGGATGGGAGTGGAGGTGATGGTTTTGAGGGGGGTGGAGAGAAAAGAAGACAGATGCGTGGTGGGCGACTCATGTGGGTGTGGCCATAGGGTGGTGGTGGTGATGAAGTAAGCTGAAACTTGGAGACGAAGGTGGTGGTTAGGGGTGGGGGTGAGGGGGTGAGGGGGTGAGGGGGTGTGGAGAAAAAAGAAAGCAAAGCAGACAAAAGTGACGAGGAAACAAGACCCACGGGTCAACGATATCGAGAACCGATGAGGGTGGAGATGGAGGTTGCGTGGGACGGGGGGATGGGGAGTGGGGGTGAAAGTCTGGGCGAAGGGGGATAGGGGAATATACAGGAGATGGTGGAGACAGTTATCCTTGTTGAGGTCTTAGAACTCTTGTCTGCCTTAGTCACCCTAGTATGTCCGCGTGACACTTTATTTTAACATCTAACAGTGCGTAAGAAGTAAATCTCCCGAAGAAAAATTGGAAGTCTCTGTGACTGCACTCTTTAGATGGACTGACTTCGATAAAGGAGATTAAGAGTAAAGTAGTTTGAGACGCAGATATATGCAAGAAATCGTTATGTACAACAATCTTTCGTACGTGGTCACAAACAAAAGGTTCTACTGCAGTCATTCTCAACTAAAATAAAGCAAACTTAGGAACGAAAGCGCTAGAAGAAAAAACAAAACAAAGAAACTATGGTCACAGCGAACAGACTTGGGATTTTGAAGGATGATTTAAGCTTTATTTCAAGCACACACACAAAACTTTCCTCCTTTCCTCTATCTCTTTATCTATTTCCACGCTTCTTCACACCAGTCCACGCACTATTTCACCCTTCATTCCATCAAGTGCTGCTTTGCCCTCTGCGTGTGACTAAGCAACTCTTGTTTTCAGTAACAGTCACTTTGTTTTAGCCCTCTGTGCATTCCTTAGTGCTTGTCACGCCATGACTTACGCTTATACTATATTTGGCAATTGTCCCATTTAAAAACCAAGCACAGTCAATGATAGCTTCTCTCTTCGTGAATTGCGCAAGTGCTGGAATAAGCCTTTGTCCCGTTTCCAAAATTATCTCTCTGTGACGTCATCAACCTCCCACGCAGCACATCATGACGTCACACTGCTGTGCGTGATGACACAGTGACGCAGCGAGTGTGACAGTACTGACACGTCATGCATGTGTGACGTCAGGTGGCGGTGTGGGGCAGGGCGGAGAGAAACACTTTTTCTACGCCTTGTCTCGCTCATTTATCACAGCGCCCACTACAGCACTTTGCGGTTTGCTCTCCCCCTTTCTCTTCGCCTCGCAACCCCCCACACCCACTACCCCACCTCCCATGTACCTTCAAATTCCTATCCTCCTCTACCGTCACCCCCGCTCATTCTTTCTTCTATACTTCCCGGCATAAATCAGAAAACAACCATGGCTCACGGACGCTGTTAAGCATCAGCAAAATTATGATTTGAAGGGTTCAGTCTCACCTTGCTCCGGCGACACCAATACAACAACTGTAACAAAATCAGTTTCATTTTCGTGAAGTTAAGGCCCTCGAAAGCGTCAGTTTACGACATCGCATGCCTACGTCCAACACGTGTGTGTGTGTGTGTGTGTGTGTGTGTGTGTGTGTGTGTGTGTGTGTGTGTGTGTGTGTGTGTGTGTGTGCGTGTGTGTGTGTGTGTGTATGTCTGTGTATATGTGTACAAGTGTGTATGTGTGTGTGTTTTGTGCATGCGCATGAGCGCGCGCGCGAGTCTGTGGTGTGCATGTGTGCGTGCCTGTGTAAGTCTTTTTGTGTGTGGTGGGGAGGGAGGGAGGGAGGGAGAGAGGGAGGGAGGGAGGGAGGGAGGGAGGGAGGGAGGGAGGGAGGGAGGGAGGGAGGGAGGGAGAGAGGGAGGGAGGGAGGGAGAGAGGGAGGGAGGGAGGGAGGGAGGAGGGGGGGGGGAGAGAGAGAGAGAGAGAGAGAGAGAGAGAGAGAGAGAGAGAGAGAGAGAGAGAGAGAGAGCAAAGAGGCATAACGCGCAAATAAAAACCGCTGGCGCTGAACCTCCAGGTTTTGGCATTAAAAAAAAGAAGAAGATCGGGTTCGAACCCGCAACCTCTCGAGAAAAGAGGGGGGAAAACACACACACACACACACACACACGCACACACACGCACACACACACACACACACACACACACACACACACACACACACACACACAAACACAAAAAAACAGGTCGGGTTCGAACCCACAACCTCTCGAAAAAAGAGACAAAAAAAAAGTTTCAGCACAGAATCGAACCCGGTCACGCATTACCAAGAGTCCAACGCTCTACCAAATGTGCCATCGGAGAACTGGTATGACGGAGTGTTTGTAAAGCATTTATAACGTTCTTTTCCGTAAACCGCCTTGGTTCGTATTTTGCACTGTAAATTGTAGAAAAATGGATGATGGTTCATAAAATTTGAGTGGTCTTGTACATTTTAGGATACCCAAGGTCTATTTCTGCGAAGTTTAATATTGATTCACTGCCATTAAATGGCCACGCATTTCGCCATTCCGTCAATTGACATTTAGGGGGGGTTCGAGTTTACGACCTTAAAAAAAACACTTTCTTTTCCAACCTCGATTCTGAAAATTTGATACATTCAATCGGACCTAACTTCCAGTAAGTGTGCAAAATGTCAAGGAAATCCGTCCCGCAGTTTTTGAGATATCAGCCGTGAAGTCGGGACTGACAGACAGACACACGCGCGCGCACACACACACACACACACACACACACACACACACACACACACACACACACACACACACACACACACACACACACACAGACAAAGTATGTAGGACCTCCAGTAAACATGGAGGGATAAATTCTTCCTTTGTTTTCTAACGTTGCCATCTGCAGTCATAATGACATTTTTACTGCCAATGATTGTAAAGTTTGACTTGGTACTGTGACTGCATATTCTATGGCCACTTGATCTGAGGCATATACTGGAATAGTTTTTCCATCATTATCTTGAGTCTGCCAATGACCGTTAATGTTCACTTTGTCGTAATTAACGTCAATGCTTTCCATCGTCAGCCCTCTGTGGGTTGGGGTCTCCCTACGCGATCCGTAAACGGAAAATGGAGACTTCATTCGCTCTTACTCTGACCAGCTCTCGTGATTTTCGTAGTCAATGGCCTTACACAGCCTACCGAGACTGATAGCCCATAATACTTCCTCCATCATTACACCGCCTACAGAGACTGATAGCCCATAATACTTCCTCCATCATTACACCGCCTACAGAGACTGATAGCCCATAATACTTCCTCCATCATTACACCGCCTACAGAGACTGATAGCCCATAATACTTCCTCCATCATTACACCGCCTACAGAGACTGATAGCCCATAATACTTCCTCCATCATTACACCGCCTACAGAGACTCATAGCCCATAATACTTCCTCCATCATTACACCGCCTACAGAGACTGATAGCCCATAATACTTCCTCCATCATTACACAGCCTACATAGACTGATAGCCCATAATACTTCCTCCATCATTACACCGCCTACCGAGACTGATAGCCCATAATACTTCCTCCATCATTACACCGCCTACAGAGACTGATAGCCCATAATACTTCCTCCATCATTACACCGCCTACATAGACTGATAGCCCATAATACTTCCTCCATCATTACACCGCCTACCGAGACTGATAGCCCATAATACTTCCTCCATCATTACACCGCCTACAGAGACTGATAGCCCATAATACTTCCTCCATCATTACACCGCCTACAGAGACTGATAGCCCATAATACTTCCTCCATCATTACACCGCCTACAGAGACTGATAGCCCATAATACTTCCTCCATCATTACACCGCCTACAGAGACTGATAGCCCATAATACTTCCTCCATCATTACACAGCCTACATAGACTGATAGCCCATAATACTTCCTCCATCATTACACCGCCTACCGAGACTGATAGCCCATAATACTTCCTCCATCATTACACCGCCTACAGAGACTGATAGCCCATAATACTTCCTCCATCATTACACCGCCTACATAGACTGATAGCCCATAATACTTCCTCCATCATTACACAGCCTACATAGACTGATAGCCCATAATACTTCCTCCATCATTACACCGCCTACATAGACTGATAGCCCATAATACTTCCTCCATCATTACACCGCCTACCGAGACTGATAGCCCATAATACTTCCTCCATCATTACACCGCCTACAGAGACTGATAGCCCATAATACTTCCTCCATCATTACACAGCCTACATAGACTGATAGCCCATAATACTTCCTCCATCATTACACCGCCTACCGAGACTGATAGCCCATAATACTTCCTCCATCATTACACCGCCTACAGAGACTGATAGCCCATAATACTTCCTCCATCATTACACAGCCTACATAGACTGATAGCCCATAATACTTCCTCCATCATTACACCGCCTACAGAGACTGATAGCCCATAATACTTCCTCCATCATTACACCGCCTACATAGACTGATAGCCCATAATACTTCCTCCATCATTACACCGCCTACATAGACTGATAGCCCATAATACTTCCTCCATCATTACACCGCCTACAGAGACTGATAGCCCATAATACTTCCTCCATCATTACACCGCCTACAGAGACTGATAGCCCATAATACTTCCTCCATCATTACACCGCCTACAGAGACTGATAGCCCATAATACTTCCTCCATCATTACACCGCCTACAGAGACCTATAGCCCATAATACTTCCTCCATCATTACACCGCCTACAGAGACCTATAGCCCATAATACTTCCTCCATCATTACAC
>JAWQFJ010001715.1:96316-98816 GCA_034096865.1 Theodoxus fluviatilis
GCCCCTAGGGCCTGACTGCTTCCTGAGAACCGTTAGTGCATTGTACATATCTGTATAAACTGTTTGTTTTGTTTTGTTTTTTCGTCTGTATGAATGTTGACTGAATGTCTGGTTTGTGTTGCTGTGTTGTTTTATATCATTTGCTTTTCATCTTTGTTTCTCTTACCTTGATGTATATTACTTTCATTTACATTCCTATTGTGGTTTTTTAATTTCTATTTTCTTTTCTTCTTTTTTTAGGCGCTTTGAGTCTCACTGTGTGGGAGTATTGCGCGGTATAAAAGTGATCTATTATTATTATTATTATTATTATTAAGATATCTTGCTGTGGGTGTGGCGGTCCAGCAGGCGTCGCACATAGGCAACCACCAGTGGCGTTTTGCGCTGCATGGGGCAGTCAAAGGTTGACCTGCTGGAAGATGTCTCAAAAGTTCCACTACCACGGTTTCCAGCTGATGAGGGAAGTGTCCAGCGGCAATGGCCGTATGTAGTACTCATCTTCAAGTTGACTCACGGAGAAAACAGTCATTTGAAAACATTATGAAGATGGTTAGCGGGATTTAAATGACATATAGTTATGCTAGGAACTTGTCTATAGCAGACTGGGCATTAAAGAGAGACACTACTTCGGTGAAATATTTTGAATAGCTTTGCCTGCGTATATATACGTACGAAAAAGCAATGCCTGTTCAATTTCCGACTTTCCGTAACTAATGTCCCGAGTTGATAAATGTTCATGTTCTTCGATTGGTACCTGTAAGCTGCGAGTGGAGTTTTTCTGTTCGTTTCTTCCCCTAGATGAATGCATCTATATTTTATAGGATCAGAGAGGATAGCATTTATTATCATGGATTTCAACAACGAAAAGATTAAACAAATGTTTCCGCCTGGTCAGATGTGATCAGTCTCACATGAGGCTGTACTAATGGCAAGATCTGGATTACAAGGCCATCGAGCAAAGCTGTGATCGACTCATTTTCCCCGCGCCTTCGTTATGTTTGCCTCATGAAAAAATCATCCAAGCAGCAACAACTCTAGGCAAAAGCTACTCCAAGCAACAACTATTCTAAGCAGTAACTAATCCAAGCAACGACTACGCCAAGCAGTGACTAAGCAGTGACTACTCCAAGCAGCAACTACTCCAAGCAGTGACTACTCCAAGCAGTAACTACTCCAAGCAGTGACTACTCCAAGCAGCAACTACTCCAAGCAGCAACTACTCCAAGCAGCAACTACTCCAAGCAGTAACTACTCCAAGCAGCAACTACTCCAAGCAGCAACTACTCCAAGCAGTGACTACTCCAAGCAGCAACTACTCCAAGCAGCAACTACTCCAAGCAGTGACTACTCCAAGCAGCAACTACTCCAAGCAGCAACTACTCCAAGCAGCAACTAACCAATCAGTGATTACTCCAAGCAGTAACTCACTCCAAGCAGTGACTACTCCAAGCAGCAACTACTCCAAGCAGCAACTACTCCAAGCAGCAACTACTCCAAGCAGTGACTACTCCAAGCAGCAACTACTCCAAGCAGTGACTACTCCAAGCAGTAACTACTGCAAGCAGTGACTACTCCAAGCAGTGACTACTCCAAGCAGTGACTACTCCAAGCAGCAACTACTCCAAGCAGCAACTACTCCAAGCAGCAACTAACCAATCAGTGATTACTCCAAGCAGTAACTACTCCAAGCAGTAACTACTCCAAGCAGCAACTACTCCAAGCAGCAACTACTCCAAGCAGCAACTACTCCAAGCAGTAACTACTCCAAGCAGCAACTACTCCAAGCAGCAACTACTCCAAGCAGTGACTACTCCAAGCAGCAACTACTCCAAGCAGCAACTACTCCAAGCAGTGACTACTCCAAGCAGTAACTACTCCAAGCAGCAACTACTCCAAGCAGCAACTACTCCAAGCAGCAACTACTCCAAGCAGTGACTACTCCAAGCAGCAACTACTCCAAGCAGCAACTACTCCAAGCAGCAACTACTCCAAGCAGCAACTACTCCAAGCAGTGACTACTCCAAGCAGTGACTACTCCAAGCAGTGACTACTCCAAGCAGCAACTACTCCAAGCAGTGACTACTCCAAGCAGCAACTACTCCAAGCAGCAACTACTCCAAGCAGCAACTACTCCAAGCAGCAACTACTCCAAGCAGTGACTACTCCAAGCAGTAACTACTCCAAGCAGCAACTACTCCAAGCAGCAACTACTCCAAGCAGCAACTACTCCAAGCAGTGACTACTCCAAGCAGTGACTACTCCAAGCAGTGACTACTCCAAGCAGCGACTACTCCAAGCAGTAACTACTCCAAGCAGCAACTACTCCAAGCAGTGACTACTCCAAGCAGTAACTACTCCAAGCAGTGACTACTCCAAGCAGTGACTACTCCAAGCAGCAACTACTCCAAGCAGTGACTACTCCAAGCAGCAACTACTCCAAGCAGCAACTACTCCAAGCAGCAACTACTCCAAGCAGCAACTACTCCAAGCAGTAACTACT
>JAWQFJ010001716.1:0-5000 GCA_034096865.1 Theodoxus fluviatilis
CAAGACCACTAAGACATACCCCCTCCCCCACCCCCCCACCCCCATCCCACCCCCCGTCACCACACAAAAGAAAACAATAGAACAATACAAGACAACCCTGCGCAAGTGAAAGCTACAAGAAGACCAACACTTCCCCACCCTGATATAGAGGATGACGCATGGATGCTCTGACGAATTACGTGCTCACATAAAAGTCTCGAGAGCGGTAAGAAAGGTAGAGGTAAGTACAGGAAGAAGCAGCATAAGACCTTAATCTTCGAGGAATGGAGAGTTTCATCCGCGTTAGAAATACAATAGAAGCCGGGGAGGAAGACAAATTAGTAGGGAGGAGTTACGTCATAGGAAATCGTTAAATGTGGAGCGTGAAACTAAAATCAACTACTTGTAATGGTTAGAGGAACAAACCGTAAGGCAAAGGATTACAAGAAACTATGTCTTTATCCAAACATGTGCTCTTCGACGACACAAAAAAGTCAGGGAGACAGAGTATCAATGTTCACAGTCACTGGAATCAGTCGTGTCACCAAGTCAAGAGCAGCTTTATGGCAGTGTAGACTGTCACTGAGGCCTCGCCGTGGCTCGCCTTGCCACTCTAAGGCGTCACTGCCTGGTGGCCGCGACTGGGAGGGGCGTGTCTTGTCAACCAGGAAGAAGTTTCACCGAGAGGCTTCTCTGGCGTTAACACACAGTCACTGTCAGGCGGATGATGCAGACGCTGGCCGTCTCTGACGAAGACTAGAAGATCTGACCGCAGCCCTTCCATGCAGACAGGTAAACACGACAGTCTTCCAGCCCTTTTGTCTGAGCTTCTCAGCAGTTCATGCTCACTTGTTCTCAGTAGAAAAATCACGATACGTGAAAAAAATCTGGAAATAAGTGGTGGATGACTGGATGAAGAAAGTCAGGTTAGGTTTCCAGAGACGGGCAACGCTAGTGGAATCGACCGAGGAGAGGGGTGTGAAAAGGAGAGCCAAGCTGGCGGGCCACACCAGCTAGTGGGCCACATTATCTGTCTGGTGATAATAATCAAGTAAATGTAAATCCCAACAGAAATACTCATCTTTTTAGTCATTTACACCAATCAAATGTTGTAGCCCGTCAATTTTTGTAGCCCACCAGCTTCGCTGTCTTTCCCGCACTCCTCTCCTCAGACGAGTCCACTAGTGTGGCCCGTTATCGGAAGTGTAAGCGAAAGTTATTTAAACAGGGTGTTGATAGATGAAAGTATAATCCCAACGCCCGCTCCGAGGTCATGAGGCCCTTTGAAAATCCAGGTGCTCTTTTGTTATAGAGTGGAGGACAGCGTGGGGTCCGTGCCACGTCACCATGGCGTCTTCCTTCAGACGTCACTTCCTTCTGCTGTTGCTGATTGGAACCATTCACCAAGCAGCTGGCCAGGGGGGTGGTAAGTTTCGCTGTCTTGCTAGATATTAAAGAAAGATAGGAAGACAGAGATAAAAAGGAAGGAATAAAGAAACGTTGCGACAAACATATTACAGCAGACATGACTGAAACGTCCCAGAGAAGGAGACAAGAAGATTAGAGAAAAGTTGCTAAATGTTTAGTCCTCTCGAAATATCTTTTCATTTCAGCCTCTGTTCTTCACAAGAGCTGCATTACGTAGGCCTGGAAAGGTTTTCTCTGATCAAAACCTTTTTTCTCTTGTAAAATGCAAGTTCTGCTGTCGAAAGTCTCAGTTACAGTCTATTGGCGCGGAGATCTTCATTATGACAATGTACTATACAAATAAGATGATGATTTAGGTTTGTTAAAAATTGTCGTGTTTTGTTACCTCGGAAGTGTGTTTGTTTCTGTAGTCGATAATGTACAGAAAGAAGCTTCAGAAGCAATGTCAAGGGAGAACATGAGCGACTTAGCCTGGAGCGCACTTTGAACCGAAACGTTTTTCTGGCTTAGTAACGCGTGCAGTGTTGATTTCAAATCGGAAGTGCTTTGGGAAACGTCCACGATGTGCCATAGTTCCCAACACACCTCAAGCAATCTTTCTTGTTAAACTTCTAGGCAGAACTCACTGCAACTTGCAGGACGATAGACGCATGCATACGCTGGGTCGCAGAGGAATGAATGGTAATGGAAGCGATGCCTTCCAGACAGCTGAAAGAACCGGTTTCACGGGACATCGAACAGAAAACGAAGGCACCTGAATTATATAGGCTGGGTCACTTTTATACTATGACCGTTTCCTGGACTAGGTGTGCATGAAAAGCATGTGCGAGAAGTTCTTATTTATTACACAGCGAATGGCAGCTGGCCTCCGCCTTACACTTTAGGACAGTCACACAGGCATCCAGGTCAAGGACGGTGGCTTTGTGTACAATTACGTCACAACGAAAGGATGGCAGTGACTACACACGTTGGGTGTGAAAACGCTAAACCTTTAAATAAACTGACATACAGCACAATGCCGTTGTTGCTGTCGTGTACGTTCTATCAGAACATTCTTTTTGAATCTTTTGTCGTATGGTCAGGCTTGCTTTTTTAAAGCCATGTTTATGAGAGGTGAATCATTCCTGACAACATATGGCAACACGCCTTAAGCTTTCTCATGACCAATCTGCTGAGACGTCGAACGCCAAAGACCTCTTCAGTCTCAGTTTTCCCCGTTCTCAGTTAAAGCCGACTTGTCAGTGTTTTGTGCCTCATTTTGAACATTCATCTCAACCTTGTTTACATTTCTCGTGATCAATGCATGATCAGATGTGAGGTGGAAGAAAATGTACGTATCCATGCGCGCATGTATATGCTTTTGTGTGTGCAAATGCGCATGTGTATGTGTGCATGCACGCATGTATGTGCGTGTGAGTGTGTGTGTGTGTTTGCGTGTGTTTGTGTGGGAATATCTGGGTGTGTATGTGTAAGAGTGTGTGTTTGAGTGTCTCTATGTGTGTACTTGTGAAAACCGTGAAAACTACCTTATCAAGTACATTATTATATTTTCATCATATATAAATTGTACAACAATAACTAGTTCTTCGTCCAGAGCTGAAATTTTGCATTGAAAAAAAAAATTCAGGACCTCGATCGGGGACAGAACCCGCGACCTCAAGGTCATAATCCGAGTGCTCCGTTTCTGCTAAAGAAAAGAACTATATTTAGTTTCTGTTGAGCAAATGCCAACCTCTGCTGTCTGCAGAGCCAGTAGGAAATGGTACTTCATTTTTATCAAAAGGTAATACTAGGTACATAACATTGCAGGTCCAATAAAACATTCCTAGTGTTGTGTTTTCACTTGCACCCAAGGTTCCATGAAATGAGACCTGCAAGGATGAGTTCATCATTAGATTTCTTTGTGAAGACAGCGTTGGGTGAACTACATGTATAGGTCAACACTAGACTGAAGGGGAAAATCCTATTAAGATGAACGATATAAGTTCCAATACGACGAGGCATTTTACACAGCTAAAGAAAGGTGTAAAATCTTCTGAGGAATCGACAGAGGGGTTCCTACGTCGCCAGTGAACACATCCCCGAAAAACACAAAATCTAAAGTCTCGCGGCACATCACCTTTGAACAAGGCGCGATACACGCGTCACTTTCGGTTTTGACGCATGCGCAGAACCATGCGCGATCAGTTACCATCGGCGATGTCACACCGGTCGATTCTCGAAGCGTCTGCACTGAATAGATATTTGCTAGATCGCTCAAAGTACATGCATGTGGGGGTGGAAAACAGTACTGTGTCATGTAAAGCTCGAATGAGAAGCAGCAGATAACTGTTTAGTTCTGGCTTGAATTGACAATTTCGTTTCCTTGGTCTGGCGAGGACCGAAAATTCACTATCAAATCGAGTCGAGTGATCAACTTGCCCGCACGGCGTAATGTATAGCCTTTAGGCCTAACTTGTAAGATCGGGTCGATAATGACAAGAAAATGGCATTAAAACACAAAAAAGTTTCATTACAACTAAAATCACCGATTATATTAATAAGTGACTATTTTTACACTTACAGCTAGTACTCAAACTTTACAACGCAAACAAAACACACCTGCGGGGAGTGTCGTGGTCTCGCAATCGCATCAAAACTCGATGCACGAGTGATCGTTTCACTATCTGATACGACATGGTATTCCAGCAAACAAGCAACTACTGCAACTTCATGAAGTTATTGAAATCTCAAAGTGTGATGTCAGACATCGATTGACCGATCGAATTCGACTGCAGCTGCCGGTTGCGTTCTCGAATATTTCGTCTGCACTGAATACTATAGATCGCTCAAAGTATGTGGGGGTGGAAAACAGTACTGTGTCATTTGCCATAACCATCGTGGCAAAATTATTGATGGAAAAGTTGTCAAGCTACATGGCATTCCAGCAAACAAGCAACTACTGCAACTTCATGAAGTTATTGAAATCTCAAAGTGTGATGTCAGACACGATTGACAGATGAGTTCGACTGCAGCTGCCGAATCAAACGTAAGCGCTGCCCCCAAGCTCGTTTAAGTTGCTTGTGATCGTTTCGCTATCTGATCCGACAATAATTACTAAACATTGATATCAAAAGCACTATTCAAAATTTTTGGCGGGTGGTCTACCCCGCACAACTAAAATCTACGGTTAATAATATCATCTCCACAAGCCGAACTACGTGAAGTTATACATTACGCCGATACGAGTGCGCGCAAGTTGATCGACTGGATGATAGTGAATTTTCGGTCCTCGCCAGACCAGGCCGGGAAACGAAATTGTCAATTCAAGCCAGAACTAAACAGTTATCTGCTGCTACTCATTCGAGCTTTACATGAAACATTATATCACACTAGCTCGATCGTCTGCTAGCGTAGTGACTTTGGTTCGATCGCGTACGTCTGCTAGCCAGCTATAACTACGTACGGTGAGGTTTGTTTACTTATCTTCTGTGGGTTTTGTGCAGAAAGTATACGTTAAAACAGTCTAATATGACTATTTTCGATTAGTTTTTAATCTAATTAATCTTTTTGCGTGCTTTAATGTCATCCTTTTGCCACGATCTAGCGATCAT
>JAWQFJ010001716.1:15000-20000 GCA_034096865.1 Theodoxus fluviatilis
TGTCTGTCTGTCTGTCTGTCTGTCTGTCTGTGTGTGTGTCTGTCTGTCTGTCTGTCTGTCTGTCTGTCTGTCTGTCTGTCTGTCTGTCTGTCTGTCTGTCTGTCTGTCTGTCTGTCTGTGTGTCTGTCTGTCTGTCTGTCTGTCTGTCTGTCTGTCTTCCTATCTCCCTACCTGCCTACCTACCTACCTACCTACCTACCCATCTATCTTGATAGCAAGCTAGCTAGTTATCACTGCCTGCCTGTCTGCCTGCCTGTCTGTCTGTCAATCTGTCAGTCTGTCTGTCTGTCTGTCTGTCTGTCTGTCTGTCTGTCTGTCTGTCTGTCTGTCTGTCTGTCTGTCTGTGTGTGTGTGTCTGTCAGTCTGTCTGTCTGTCTGTCTGCCTGCCTGCCTGCCTGCCTGCTTGCCTGCCTGCCTGCCTGCCTGCCTGCCTGCATACCTGCCTGCCTTGATGCCTGCTTGCATGCCCGCCTACCTGCCTGCCTGCCTGTCTGCCTGCCTGTCTGTCTATCTATTATAAATTTACACGCTCAACAAATTGTGTTCATCTATCAGTGACCCTCTATGGAAAAAAAAACCCCACAAAGCAAATACATTATCTGTCAACTGCCTTCTCCCCTTTCTTTGTCTTTCGCAACTTTCATCGAAGTGCGCTCTGACGGGAAAATATCGTGTTATGTCAGGAGCCAGTCTTATACAGCAGTATATTTATGCAATGTTTAGACAAATGGTTGCAATGGATCATTTGCACAAGCATTTAAATCTACCAAACTTCTTGTGTTTTCCCCGTTGCAGGTCCCACAGAGGTGAACGTGACGGACTTCATTCGTATGATCTGGGAGAAGAACGTGCAAAACATTGCCATGGTAACCATGCCAAACGAAGAGGGCAAGGTAGGTTTTATTGTTGAGCGACAACATAAAGACAGAGTGTCCATTTCAAAGAGGAACGCTGCTTCCCCACGTGACGGACTTTGATGCCTGAATTTTAAAAGAATGTAATAAGAAATACTGGAAACACAGAAACGTTGTGTTTATTTGTATGAGGAAAGCGTAAATCGGGTCGTAAAGATTGTGGATCTATCCCATTGCCAAACCGTTTATATCAATATTTTTATTCAAATCGATTACGATTCATCCCGTCCATTCATCAGGAAAACAATCGTGTCTTAGGTCTTGTATCTTCAGGCACAGAAAAGTGTAGACAGTTGCGCTGTCACAGTGCTACGTTGAAAAAAGTAGTGATAAATGAAGAACATATCTAACGACCTCTCGTGCACGAATGAAAAAGTATGTTGCTGATTTGGCCGTTTGATCCTAGGGAGGCGGTATGGAACCAAATAATTATTGGGTGAAATGGAAAATAGTTCTCTGAAAGAAATAAAGGGTGCAGCAAGATCATGCTTTTTGCGCGAGCGACGGAGGAAACATGGCTGTAGTGAGGAATGTGCATGATGGCGTGGACGACTTGTATGACAGGTGCATACATGGTTAACTAAGCGAGCTTCTGGTTGAATCGTTGTATCATCTGGGACAGGAGATTGTTCGGGAATTCTTTCCTCATGTTACAGTGCACTATAGGAAAGCTCAACTGCTCTGGCTTTTCCCTCCTCAGATGAAGTGTGTGCAGTACTGGAGCGACACTGAGGACAAGACATTCGGCAGATTCACCGTCAAGGTGGAGTCCACTACAGTCAAGCAGCACTTCACCTCCAGGGCTCTGCGAATTAAGGTACTCAATATGGTGCATGTCCCATGCCCTCGCCATCCGTGCAGCCACTTGGGGCAGCCTCTGGCTGGCCCACCAAAGGAGCCGTGGCTGCCCGGAAACCAGTGTTTCCAGTTGAGGTCGCTTGAGAGGCCCGGGTCATTTGCTGCACTCGTGTCTTGCACGCATTTGATTTTGCAAAAACAGTGACTGTGAGCTAACTCCGTGTGGGTTGGGGGTAAGAATAGGCCCACAACGTTTCCCTGTACGATTCGTAAAAGGCAAATAATTAGAAAAATTGTGACTTTACTTCATCTTATCCCAGTCAGCCCCTGCGATTTTATAGTCGTTTTCTTCGAGTAGCCTGCAAAACCTTGTGGGCAATAAGACTTCATTCATTAATTCATTGATACAGAGGTGGACACTGCAAGAAGGCAGACAAAAACAAGTTTTGCATCTCAGGCGGGGACCGAACCCGCGAACCTTGAGGTGAATGTCCGAGTGCTCTGACCACCGAGATACAGTGGTCCTCGGCAACATCTGTCCGACTTTATGTGCAAGGGCACTGGCTGTTTGAAGGAAGTGTGTGTGTGTGTGTGTGTGTGTGTGTGTGTGTGTGTGTTTGTGTGTGTGTTTGTGTGTGTGTGTGTGTGTTTGTGTGTGTGTGTGTGTGTGTGTGTGTGTACAGTTCGATATATGGCACATGGCACTCTTGCAATGACTTCTAGTTGACGGTGGGAAATAATTTTGTCAAGAACGATGACATGTGGTCATAAATCCATTGAATCTTCATATATCTGTCAATTTCAAGTGTTTTGGGGGGAAAGCTGCTGAATTTTGACGAAAATGACTCTGTGTTGGGTTGTGCACAGTAAAACGACGAAGAAGACCAAACTGCACCTTAGTGATGAATTCAACGGCATGCTTAATACATTCTTTTACTCGAGGAATAGATTCATAGATGTTTAGTGCGTACAGATATTGTACAAGAACAGTTTATTATGGGACTGATAATCTTTGTAAATGCGTACAGTAATGTGCAGACTAATTCAAATCGATGTGACTGATAAAAAAATTACGATACCGTGCATTGAAATTAACATCTGTCCACAGCCAACCAAGGGCCCTTCCAAGCGTGTGACGCACTTCCTGTATACGGCCTGGCCTGACAAGGACGTGCCCGAGTCCCCCTGGTCCCTCATCGACTTCCGGGACAAGGTGATGACGTCATCCAACAAAAGAGAGTCGCCCATTTTGGTTCACTGCAGGTAAGCCTCAGCTACATTTCGTTTACTTGGATTGGGTACATCCTCGTTTGAGTGTTGTTGTTGTTGTTGTTGTTGTTGTTGTTGTCTCTGCTACTGTTCTTCTTAATGTGGCTGCAGCGGCGATGGCAGCTGTCATCGTCGTCGCTATCACTGCTATAGCTGTCGTCTTTGTAGTTGTGGCGGTGGTGGCATTGTCGGTGCTGTAATGGATGTGGTGAATTTTTTTTGAGGTCGTTGTCGTCGGGACAGTCAGCATAACTGTCGTCATCAGTGTCGTTGTCGTTACTGTAGACGTTTGGTTGCTGTCTAAATCCTTTCATTACAAGCAGTTGGTAACGCCACTACTTTTGCCGGGGAAAGCAGGGTGGGGGTGGGGGTGGGGATTGAGTGAAGTATTCTCTAGCACGAGTAGACAGTGTTGTCTGTTGTCTCTTTCTGTTAACCTGATGCAGTCTTGTCGTTTTTATTCTGATTCCTTCCTTGCGCCTCTTGACGTTTGGTCTTTAAGAATTGACCCACGGCGTCTCCTACGTCATTCGTAAAAGGTGATCCCTAGAGAGATCGAGACTGGACTTACTCTTTAGAACTGAACAGAATAAGACCAAGTCTAACCAGTTGTGCTCTTTTTCGTGGTCAGCGACCTTACATAGCCTACAAAGAATGATAGCCAATAACACTCTAGTCATTCATTCATTCATTCATTGCAGTCCTGGATTTTTTTTATCATCCATTGTTTCCATGCACGTGTTTATACAAGCAGCTTGAGAGCATTTGCCCGTACTTCCAACAGACTCACATAGACGATGTGTTCTCTCTTCAGCGCTGGCGTGGGGCGCACGGGCACGCTGATAGCCCTGGACATCCTGCTGAGACAGCTGGCCGAGGAGGAAGCCATCGACGTCTACAACACGGTGTGGGCTCTGCGTCAGAACAGAGTGGACATGGTACAGACGCAGGTAGGTGACGTCACTGAAAGGGACGACTTTGGGTGATGTGTACTCCGCATTCATATCAGGATTGAAGGACGCAGTTTGAAACATCAACACGAATTCATAGCCGGACACGATGCACTTCAAACTTAACGGTGACAACACACAAACGAAAATGATATACAAAGAATACTTTGGCTGAATTTTGAAGTGCTGTTCTTCAGGGGTTGATAATGATTTATTTAAAAACTGACAAACGCACAAACAGAAACAGCAAAAAAGGCAGTTGAAAATATCACGCAGTGCACGTTTTTAAAGACACAATAACAAAGCAACAATAAACTGCAGGATCAACCCCAGCGGCACGTTATTAAGATGCATCTAGATTTACGCACAATCGCAAGTTTCGTCTAGAGACCAGCAAAGGGGATGGAGCTGCTGACTTTCTATCGCCGTTTCTGCGTTCCAGGCCCAGTACACGTTCCTACACCAGGCAGCGCTTGTCGGACTCTGCTGTGCGGGTAGAGTAGTCGCAGCAGAAATCTTCACCTCTGACCCCGTGGCCAACATCAAGACCAAGATCATGGAAGAGTTCAAGGTCAGTGTACTTCACAACAACCTGGACAGGTATTGGGGGCAGTGTAGGCAGAGAAATGTCCAGCCTGCCATGCGCGTTTCCATTTGGGTTGGAACTTTGATGACAGAATATCACGTATGAAGCAAACTGACCCCAACAAACTTGCGATTATATCCTCCTGATTTTCTGGATTGTTGTCGTTGAGGTGTGGTGATGACGATTGCGATGGAGAAAGAAAAAGGGGAGATGGAGGAGGACGAGGACTAGGCAAAGTGAGCGAGTCGGTTGACGATGAAAGGGAGGTAACTCTAATTTATTAACCGGTCATGAGTAACATTTCCTTTTCAGAGAATGGATTTTAAAAAATTGATTTAAATTTACTATTTTCTGTAAACGATTCTGGTTCAGGCAGGCTTGCGTGCATGCGTGCGTGCGTGCGTGAGTGTGTGTGTGTGTGTGTGTGTGTGTGTGTGCGCGTGCGTGCGTGTGTGCATGTGTGTGCGTGCGTGCGTGCCTGCC
>JAWQFJ010001716.1:25000-29390 GCA_034096865.1 Theodoxus fluviatilis
TGCCGAATCCCCGTAACCATCCTCATGAGCCATTTATGCTCTCAAGATATAAAGCGAACGTCCAGCACGTAACCCTTACCCTAATTCATCATGTCCTCTAACGAGACGATCTCATATGGCATTAAATCTGTGACATTACAGGCGGGCATCGGAGAGTACGTCCCTTCTGACCAGAAGTCACTGCAGCTGGGAGCCCTGACCCTGACATCAATGCAGACAGAGAGAAGCCAAGGCTGCATCGTCAGATGCATCGACGTTGCTGTGGTAACCGATGACGACGATGACGATGATGTTGATGACGACGACGATGACGATGATTATGGTGGTGATGACGGCGACGGCGACGACGATGACGACGACGACGATGACGACGACGACGACGACGACGACGACGACGATGACGATGACGATGACGATGACGACGACGACGACGATGATGATGATGATGATGATGATGATGATGATGATGATGATGATGATGATGATGATGATGATGATGATGAAAACGGCATCGACGACCCCGATGATGGCAAACTAGGTACAACGATGACGACGTTGCTGCTGCTGCTGTCGGTGATAATGATGACGGCGATAGCAGCAGCAGCAGCATGTTGTTCATTGTTACATAAAGGAGAAAGAACGGGTAATTTCAATTCTCTTTGCCGCACCAGGGCAGTGCTGCCTGTCTTATATGCACCTGATTAGAGGCGGTAGTCACAGCATGATGCCGATCACCGGTTGCTCTTACTTCAGACAGTAGCCTCACCAATGGGCGTGTCCTCTTTCTACAAGGGTTTAGGCAACATGAGTTGAATTCTGCATGTGTGCGAAACGACGAGTCTCTCCTGCTTTTTCGTGACGAATAGTAGGAATGATTCTGTAATGACGCATACAAAACATTCAGCAATGTGTTTTAACATTTTCGTTCTATGTAGACCTTAGCCTCCAAGTAATAGCGTTGACTGAAAGGCTCATCATAATGCGCGGTGTTACATGTTAGATTTTGCCAATATGAAACCAGTGGAAGAAAAAAAAGGTATGCATCTGTTCCTTTTATATAGGCAACCTATAGATTTTGTGAAATGAAATGCCCTGTCTTTTCTTAATCTACGGTGGTGGAGTAAAGGTTTTCTGTCATTCGCAACACTTCATGACCCAGTTATGTATAAGTGACGTCACTTCCGGTAGGATGACGACAAACCGGAATCGGTGCACCAGTTCGAGGTCAGCTCCTGGCCCGAGGGTGAGAGCGTGCCGGCAAACGTTGGTCAGATGGTCAGCTTGGCTCGAGCTGTCTTGGGGAAGGCAGCACTCAAGGATCAAGGCATTCTCATCCACTGCAGGTGATGCTCTCTCTCTCTCAGTGTTTTCCTTGCAAAGCCGTACTGGTCTCTGCTGACTCTTGCCATGTGATTCCATGGCCAGGGCCAGAGTACTGAATGCACTGTGATCCGCAGTGTGTGACTTGTGAATGAAAGAGTAAATTTAAAATGTTATGAACGGAGAATAGATAAATGACTGAACAAATTATTGCAAATGTTGATGAATGAATGAGTGAAGAAATCAATAAGCGAAATGACGGGGAAGGCATCTAATGAGGGAATCTTTAATGAGGTAATTGTAGGTTTTCTCATAGTTATGCAATATTTCGTGAAAGCAAGACAAAGTGTAAGCGCAGTTGCGCTTTGAATACAATGCAGTCTAGTGAATTGCTTTCGTCCAAAGAAGAAGAAACGGACTTGAGAGAAAAATGGGTGAAGAGCTAATGATAATTACAGTTAGAGTGACTATGGTACATGACTTTTATCTTCCATAGATATGCATGTACGTGAAAGGCCTGAGTGTAGACATCAACTTTAATCTAGGTCTAGCCTAAACAGAAGGTTAATACTGAGAGATGCATGGTGTTCACACTGTTGAAGTTAGACTTGCATACAACCTGTGCTGAACCGGTATTGCCCTGATTGGCCTTGTAGTTTTTATTAAGGGTCGACTGCAGCAGCACTCGTACAGCCGGCCCCAAGGAGCACTTATGCGTTGCCAGGAACATAGCATTTTCTGGAGAAAAAAGTTCATATAACGCCAAAACTGCAAAACTGTTAATAAAGAGACTATCCAATGATTATCAAGTTTTCTTGGACACACCGCATATATTTATGTGAACAAAAATTATTGTAGTTTAGTCGCAACAATAACAAAAATTACGACGAAAACAACGAAAAATAGATCGTCCGTGTGTCCCATTCGTGACGAACACTCCACTTTATAAAAGATTAGGGTGAGAAAGGAATGTGTCGCTTCACATCAATAAAGTAACTTTGAATGTGCTGTGCCACAGTGCAAATATTCCATCAGCCAATGAGAGCACAGCACGCATCAGACCCAGTCTGCCATCATTGCCAGTGTACTGGGAGTGTGCCTTTTTGTGTATATAACGGCACTCCGATGGTCAAACAAATACGATAGAATCAAATCTCTGGTAAATGGAATAATTGAAGTACATGCAGAATATGACAATGCATGGGAAGCAACTCCAAGTTACGACAGTCACAGAATGACATCTAAATACCCCCCCCCCCCCCCCCCCCCTTACAGCACACGATACGTTTGACAAATCGCTTACAGCGAAAGCAACACCAAATAAGACATGTCAGGTGTGTGTGTGTGTGTGTGTGTGTGTGTGTGTGTGTGTGTGTGTGTGTGTGTGTGGTTGTTCGCGCGCACGCACTAAATTACATTGCATTCAAAGTGAACGGTAGAAGCGTGGGTTGATATTTCTCAACTGACTAGACTGTGTTGCTCTCATGATTAGTTTAACTTCTTCGCCATTTTACTTGGGGAAAGAAGTCACAAAGACAAATTACTACACATCATTATAAACGCTTTACATCCTTTGAATTTTAGAATGGTGGCCAGCAACACTAGTATGTAAGTGTGCACGTGCGGGGGAACATACGTGGGCTTGTCTGAGTGCATGCTTGCGGTGGTACTTGTACTTGTACTTGCACTTGCACTTTCACTTGCACTTGCACTTGCACTTGCACTTGTACTTGCACTTGCACTTGCACTTGTACTTGCACTTGCACTTGCACTTGCACTTGTACTTGCACTTGCACTTGCACTTGTACTGTGCAATGCTTGCACTTGCACTTGCCTTACACTTTGCACTTGCACTTGTACTTGCACTTGCACTTGTACTTGCACTTGCACTTGTCACTTGCACTTGTCACTTGCACTTGCACTTGCACGTTGCACTTGCCACTTGCACTTGTAATTGTACTTGCACTTGCACTTGCACTTGCACTTGCACTTGTACTTGTAACTTGCACTTGCACTTGCACTTGCACTTGCACTTGCACTGTCACTTGCCACTTGCACTTGTACTTGCTTGTACTTGCACTTGCACTGTACTTGTACTTGTACTTGTACTTGCACTTGCACTTGTGACTTCTACTTGTACTTGCACTTGTACTTGCACTTGTACTTGCATTGTACTTGTACTTGCACTTGCTGTACTTGTACTTGTACTTGACTTGCACTTGCACCTTGCACTGACTTGTACTTGCACTTGCACTTGCACTTGCACTTGTTACTTGCACTTGTTTACTTGCTACTTGTACTTGTAGTTGTACTTGCACTATGCTACTTGTACTTGTAAGATGCTTGAGGCCATTAAAGGCCATGTTCATCCTCCGGGTTCGTCTTCGCTGTAACGTTTAGGCATGCATGGTGGGATCGAGCCCATAAGTTACAAGTAGCACTCATGGTGTGTGTGTGTGTGTGTGTGTGTATGTGTGTTTGTGTGTGGTGTGTCTGTGTTATGTATGTGTGTGTGTGTGTGTTCCTGCTCGGTGTGTGTGTGTGTGTGTGTATGTGTATGGTGTGTGTTTCATATCGAGGGGGGGGTGTGTGTGTGTGTGTGGTTGCTGCCTCTGTGTGCGGGTGTGTGTGTGTGTGTGTTGGGTGTGGTGTGTAGTCGTGTGGGTGTGTGTAGCGTGTGTGTTTCTGTGTATGTGTTGTGTGTCGTGTGTCTGGTATGTGTGTGTGCATGTAAATATGCATCTATGCAGCCCATGTACGTCACTGACGCTGATGATCAACAGGACGGCGCCAAGACGGAGCGGACTGTCTTGTGCGCACTGCGGCACTTGCTGGAGCGCTGTGGAGTCGGAACAGGGCATGGTGGCCGGTGCCCTGCTGTGGTGGGCGTGTGGTGAAGACCATCAGGGCCCCAGGCAGTGCACACCCAGAGTAGCGCCGCACGCTCTAACTCTGTCCGCCGTGGCTTGTCGAACCATTGCTTCTGTCTTCTTCTTGCTTGTGGTTTGAGGTGTGGTCCACTATTTTGATGCTTTGAGGTCACTTTGTCCCAATTTATTATTTCTTACTT